>RJWJ010024889.1:0-24414 GCA_004363605.1 Indri indri | reverse complement strand
AGACGCAGGGGTGTCATAACACAAAGCCAGCGCCACTGCCCTTGAGTGAAAAGTACTGCTAATTCTTACAGCAGCCCCACTAGGCAGCGAGGTGGTCTCCGTCTCACAGACTGGGAGACCCGGGCTCAGACGCCAGACTTGCCCAAGGTCCCTGAATGTTGCAATGTGGAGTTGAACCCAGCTCTGTCTAACTGTGATGCTTCCCTTGTTCTCATACAGCCTTTAGGACGGTAGGCAAAGCATCCATGCGTGGAGAAGTGGGTCTGGGGAAGTGTTCTGGTTTCATTCGAACATCTAAAGTGATGGCTTTCCAACTTTAGCGTGCACTAGAGTCACCAGAGTTTCCAATCCCGGACTGGGGTGGGATCTGAGAATGTGCGTTTCTGACAATTTCCCAGTGAGACCAATGCTACTGCCCTGGCATTGACTTCAGAGGTAGGTGCTGGGTCAGAACTCAATCCCAGGTGGCAGGAAACGTTTTGTAGACATTGACATGTGTGCGGCGGGTGTGTATGGAAACGCTTAGATACTTTAACCCTGTTTCTTTTCAGGAAGGGCTTGAGACTGCTCTATAAAACTACTCACAATAGGCCGGGCGCGGTGGCTCACGCCTGTAATCCTAGCACTCTGGGAGGCCGAGATGGGCCGATGGTTTGAGCTCAGGAGTTCGAAACCAGCCTGAGCAAGAGCGAGACCCCGTCTCTACTAAAAATAGAAAGAAATTAATTGGACAACTAAAAATATATAGAAAAAATTAGCCGGGCATGGTGGCGCATGCCTGTAGTTCCAGCTACTCGGGAGGCTGAGGCAGAAAGATTCCTTGAGCCCAGGAGTTTGAGGTTGCTGTGAGCTAGGATGACGCCACGGCACTCTAACCTGGGCAACACAGTGAGACTCTGTCTCAAAACAAACAAACAAACAAAAAAAAACTACTCACAATAGAAAAATGAAAAACAGTTGAAGAAATCGAATGAGGGAAAGTAAAGATAGAAGTGTAGTATAAACTGTTAGACTCCAATACAAATAATTTTCCCATTTTGTTGGCAGAGTAATATTCTCTTTCCTTTACTGGTTGATTGGGTCCTGTTTTCATTTTGGGAAAAGAACTCTTGAATTTTATCCCTTGAATAAAATCCTCCTTTTTTCCAAGTTGCCTCAGCAAGAATGTCTTCTGCAACGTAAACAGTCTGGGAGGTATGAGATGATTGAGCTTTACCTTTTTAAACAGATTACAATTATGCAATGTGTATTATTGAGTGACTGTATCTGTTGGATGGCTATCACTTCCTTGTCATAGAAAAGTCTAAGAAATGTAATGGGGACCCATACAGAAGCTAAAATAGGAAACCTGCCTTCAACGTACTTACAACCTAGTTTGGAGAAAAAGATATACATTCAAAACAGTAAGAGAGTGATTATAGTCTTTACCAAGATTCTACATGTAGCAATTCACAGCAGAGAGAGGTCAGAATAGGGTGATGGAGGCATAAAAGAATAAAATTTAATTTGATAAAGAGGAGATGAGAATTGAGAAAATTTTGAGGAGTTTTACCATAATTCAGATATAAAAGTATAACTTTGTATAAACAAACTCAACAACTTTAACATACCTACAGCTATGGTACAGTTAAAAGAGAAGTAAATTTGCAATGAGGAAGCTTGGATTGAGTTGTAGATGTGCCATTTACTACTGTGTGACCTTGTATGAGTCATTTGACCTTGAAATCAGTTTTTTTTTTTTTTTTTTTTTTTAGAGGCAAGCTCTTGCTCTGTCACCCAGGCTGGAGTATAGTTGTACAATCACAGCTCACTGTAACCTCGAATTCCTGGGCTCAAATGATCCTCTTGCCTTAGCCTCCCAGTTAGCTGAGACTACAGGTGTGCATTGCCATGCTTGGCTAATTAAAAAATACATATTTTTTTTCTAGAGATGGGGTCTTGCCATGTTGCCCTGGCTGGTCTCAAACTCCAGGCTTCAAGCAAACCTCCTGGAGGTGCTGGGATGATAGGTGTGAGCCACCACACTTGGCCCTTGCAATCAGCTTAAATCATCCAGTATCTGTCTGTATCAACTGGGCCTCAGTCAGAAAAATAGAAACCAATATTTGAAGCAAATGGGCATTTAAGACTGGGAAGCGGGTGCTTAAAACCACAGGAAAGATTGGGAGGACAAAGGCTGAGAGAAGCATGCTGCTTTCTGGTTCACTGGTGTAGCCGTGCATATCAGGAAGTTGCTACTTCCCCCAGAGGTCAAGAAACAGTGTCCTAGGGCCAGTGGCCGCAGAGCAATGCCCAGTCCTCTGGCCCAGCACAAGTTCACTTGAGTTGTGAGCGCCGTGGGGTGGCAGCTGCTGCTGAAGAAAAGGGGACTTCCAGATCCCACACAGGAGCATCGTGTGGGCAGGAGCAAAAGCTGATTCTCGTGGGTAAGTCAGCTGCTTCGAGCCCTGAGAATTCAGGACAGGGCTCAGGAGCCGGCAGAGAAGAGGGCAAGTGCCTGCAGTGTGCAGCCCGCTGCCTAAAAGGGTAATCGCAAGCTGACGGTTGCATCCTATTAGTGGGTTGCAAAATCAGTTTAGAGGGTTGTGGCCAGCATTTTAAAAAATCCAGTGAGATAAAATAGAAAACAACACAGCATGTTGCATAGAGTGAAGGTAAGTATCATTTTGGGAAACTTTTATTTTGGTGCTTTATTTTCGAGTGTCTGTGTGTGTGGTATACTGGGTCATGATATAGAAAGGCCAAAAAGGTTGGACAACTACAGAATAAAGAATCAATTACATTGAAACGATTTGTGCACTTTGTAAATTGTAAAGTGCAAGGCAAATATTGTGAATTACTAATACACTTGCCTCTCCCGGGCCCCCTGTTTCATTTTACCAAACCTCAGCACTGCATCTCTGTGGTGTAAGACACCGCCCGACTGCCTCAGCATGTGTGTTCAAGATCCCCCACCTTCCTCAGTGCCCACCAAGTAAAAACAACAGGGACAGGAAATAGAGGTTAGAATGTTAGAGAAACAAACAAATGAACAAACTGGACTTAGCATTCAGTTTCTTTTAGACCCAGCCTAACTTTCTCGGTTAAAGGTATACTTAGCCAGCAGAAATGGCTGCTGGTATTTGGCTGAGGAAGAAAAGAAGCTGACTGGTATGTGAAATATCTCTTAAAATATACCCTGAGCACCTTACTCGTAACAACAGATTGGACAATGTCCCCACTTGGATGGCAGGTTCCCTGGGTCTGCCCGTTACCAACATCTGGAGATGCCAAGATAATACTCTAGAGTCAGATCCACGTGTCAGCAAAAGCAGGCTTTGCAGTTTAATTAACTTTTTAAAAAAGTTAATTTTGAAAAATCATCATTGTCTCTTTCTTGTAGACCATATTATTTCAGAGATTCTCATATCTTTTGGAATAGGTTGAATTTCATTTTGCTGGAGGGTAAATGAAATTTTAAACTGGGCACAAATTTAATCATTTTATTTTTTTTCTGGTTTAGAAATTCCTCCTTATCTGTCTTTCCCTGGACTCCCTCCTTTTTTTAATTGCTCGTAAGAGGCAAGCCATGATAGAATAGCTGGTTTTTCCTGGAATGACTAACACATAATAAAAAGAGCACCATTCACTAATAACAATTTCCCGATTGTCCTCTGAGCCCCCCGGGAGGTGGGTGAATGTTGTGACTCTCCTCTTTCGCAAAGGTTATTACGACAAGGTGATAAGATCCAGGTCAGCGCCAAGTAGGAATTCAAAACCAAGTCATGTTTATTCTATCCAGAATAGCATTTTCTGCCTCCCCACCAATGCGGGTGACCAGAGAGTCGCCGTAGACCGAGGCTGCACTTACCAAAATGTACCTGTGCTTCTCTAAGCTCATGTTTGTCTTCAGGCGGCAGCGAGGCCGGGAAATGAGAACTGCTCCTCCTGCCACACAGGACAGCTAGAGAATTATTAAGCAGGGTGGCTCAGGCCTGTAATCCCAGCACTTTGGGAGGCTGAGGCAGGAGGAAGGCTTGAGGACAGGAGTTTGAGACCAGTCTGAGCAAGAGCGAGATGCTGTCTCTACAAAAATGAAAAAAAAAAAAAAAAAAAAAAAACACATTAGCTGGGTGTGGTGGCATGGGTGTAGTCCCAGCTACTCCGGAGGCTGAGGCAGAAGGATCCCTTAAGCCCAAGTATGTCTGAGGTTGCAGTAAGCCATGATGATGCCGCTGCACTCCAGCCTGGGCAGCAGAGCAAGACACTGTCCCAAACACACACACACACGCAAGGGAGATGTGGATTGAGGAGTTAAGGGGCAGCGGGATGGGAATTATTGAGATGTATACAGATTGGGAACATCGAGAAAAATGAATTCAGAAATCACAAAGAGTAATTAAAGAAGTCAGAAAACTGCTAAATATTGTACGGGATTAGAATATGGGCCAGGAGGGCGAGAGTTAATCTTAGGATACCTTGTGTGCTGAGTAGTTTTAGAGGATGTCCGAGAATGGATTTAAGGGGTTTGGGAACTAGAGAAAAATAATGCTACATCCAGAGTGCCCCAGAGAGCTGTCTCTTGAAATGGGAGTCAAAGGGGATAAAAGAAGAAAGCTCCCATTTGCGGAGCACTGAGGACGTTTCAGGGACGATGCCAGTTGCTTAGCTCCTCCTTTCCCTGGGCCTCCTTTCCTCTCTCTCCCCTTTGCTCCTTCCCTCTCTCCCTTCCTTCCTTCCGTTCTTTCTTTCTTTTAATCTCAATTCACTCCTCCCAACAATCTCATGAGTATTCCTACTTTAAAGATGAAAATTAAGATTCCAAGAAATAAAATAGCTTGTCCAAGTTTATACAACTAAATGAAAAAAGAAGATTCAAGTTGAGCTCCCCTTAACTCCCAAATTCACGTTTTCCCCCAAAACATTACTCTACCCCTCTTCTAGAAAATGGAACGGAAAATATCTGTGGAAACCTGATTACCGTTCTAAGCTGTGTTGCATAGTGAGACTGTACTTGGACTTATCTTCATGTATTTGTCTGACATTTCCATAACATTTGGTCTCTACCTGGTTGGTTATATGTCACCAGGACAGAAAGTTGAGGAACTGCAGCCTAGCAGAAGTAAGAAGGTAAGGCCATGATCCAAAGGCACAGTCCTTGGGACAGAAATTGCTTTGCCACTAGAGGTTACCATTGTGGGTGACAGGCAGGACTATAGCTCCACGGTGGTATTTTAGTTTCTCCTGAGTTTCCCGTAGATGTGTGCTGCAGGATTTAGACTGGAACGAACCAGGCCCAACTACATCATTTGTAGGGTCTGGTGTAAAATAAAAATATGGATCTCCTTGTTAAAAAATTATTAAGGATTTCAAGGTGGAAAAGGCAGAACGTTAAACCAAATGAGAGACTTTCTGAGTGTGGGGCCCTGCACACGTGCACAGAACCTTTGTGTACCCATGGAGCTGGCTCTGGGCTAACCCATAGCGATCTGACCCAGCCAAGGCACTTCTGCAGAGCTGCTGTCCTTGGTCTGTTAGACCTTGGTTACCGACACAAGCATGTCCGGTACGGTGGAGATGGGGTTCTGTGAAAAAGCAAATTGACTATAGCAGCTATCATTAACTCACCTGTTCGTTCCTTCGTTCATGAAGCCATTCATTCAAAAGGCGTTTACTGGCCTGTCACCGTATGCCAAGCCCTGTGCTGGGCGCTGGGGGCTCCACTCTGAAGCATGACATGTGTGTTCTTGCCCCTGCTCCCCAAACAGTAGCCATGGGCGCTGCAGACAGAGCAGCCTACACACTGGACGTGGAAATAAACGGAATCCCTTTGTCCAGAAGTCTGTTCTCTGAGGAGAGTCTTTTTTTAAAAAGATATTCTAACTTAATTTTTAAAAAGTCAACAAATAATAATTGTATATGTTCACGGGGTATCTAGTGATGTTTTGATACATATAATATATGGTGACCAATCAGGGTAATTAGCACGTCCATCATCTCAAAACATTTATCATTTCTTTGAGTTGAGACTGTTCAATATCCCTCTTCTAACTATTTGAAAGTATGTAATATGTTATTGTTAGCTGTAGTCATTCTGCAGTGCTGTAGGACACCAGAGCTTATTCCTCCTATCTAGCCGGAATTTTGTAGCCTTTAACAATCTCTCCCTATCTCTCCCTTCCTTCTACCCTTCCCAGCCTCTAGCATCCTCTCTTCTACTTTTTACTTCTAAGAGATCAACTGTTCTTTAGCTTACATATATAAGTGAGAACATGTGGCATTTAACTCTGTGTCTGGCTTATCTCACTTAACATAATGTCCTCCAGTCCCATCCATGTTGCCGTGAATGGCGGGATTTCGTTCTTTTTCATGGCTGAATAGTATCCCGCTGTGTCTGTACACCACGTTTCTTTATCCGTTCATCTGTGTTGGACACTCAGGTTGATTCCAGTGCCGCAGTGAACACGGGGGCGCGGATGTCCCTCCGATATACTGATTTCCTTTCCTTTGGATAAATGCCCAGTAATGGGGTCCCTGGATTCCGTGGAAGTTCTGTTTCAGTGTTTTCGAAGGGCCTGCACACTGTGGAGAAGACGGAATGCTCCCCCAGGGACATGCTCATTGAGGACTTACTGGGTTCTTTGGTGGCAAGCAACAGAAGCCGATTCTGCTACCTTATGGGAAAAAAGGTATTTACTGGAAGGATAAAGGAGAGCTCCCAGAATTGAAGGAAATGGGGAAAAACGGGCCTTAGGAAGGACGGAAACCCAGGCAGGTTTTGGGCAATCTGGGTGGAAGGGAGGTGGAAGGAAGAGAGCGCTGCTGCAGGAATGAGTCAGCTTCGGCTTTGATTTTTTTTTTTTTTTTAACTCAGATAGATTCAGAGAATCGAGTTAAGTCTACTCTTCAGTTCCTGGTGCCCTGCCTGCATTTGTCTGGGCAAAGCCCTGCCTTGTTTCACTTTATGGATTTTCCTTATTTGATCTCTAAGTCTCGGTCCCCTCCTCCCCACAGATAACCCCTTTAAATGTGCTCTATTCAAGTCTTGATTTACATGTACATAAAACACACAGTGTCTTTGGTATATGTACATTTAAAATGTACATAATTGATTTTATACTATAAATATTGTTCTGATTGTTACTTTTTTGCTTAATGAAAATGTTTCTGAAAACCTCTTTATGTTGCCGTGTGGACATTTAGTTCAACGGTTCTAAGCTGCCACGTTGTGTCTCACAGAATGAGCTCCCCCATATTTTTGGACCCATTTTCCTGGAGAAGGTCACCTTGCCCTGTCTCCAGTCCCCACTGTTCAGTCCTGGATCCATTGTCACATGCTATCTATGTCACCCTGGCCGGCTACTTAGTTTCTCTGTGCTCGGTAAATTTCACATTAGACCATACTATACCCCATACTATTGTCATTACTATTACTGTTGATGTTTGATATATTGGTTAGACAACTAAAACTTCATAAAAATGTGGAGCTGTTTTTCCTGCTGTCGTTATCTTTAAGACGTCAGTACTGCTGGTTTTGTCACCACTCAAGAAAAATTAAAGTCCTGATGTACCTATTCCAGGAAAACAGTAAGACCTTTGAGCCTGGAACCTGCCTAGGACAACTTGATTTCTCCTCTTTCCCCTCCCTTAAAAACGTCAGCCACCGCCGACCGGCTCCTTGCCTGAGCCCGTGGCCACTTTACACAGTGCAAAACTGAGAAGCGCACAAAGGCGATGATGCTGTCAAAGATGCCCAGGCAGGTGGGATTGTCCTTGACTGTCAGAGAACGTTTCTGTGGAATCATCGATATATTTCTGTGGAGAACCAGAATTTTGGATCCCAATTTGAAAACCTCTACAGCATAAAGCAGTCCACTTAAAAAAAAAAGCTGGATTCATTATAAGATGCGCACACACACACACACACACACACACACACACACATACATACGTGTATCTAGTAATGTGCTGGGGAGCAGTGTTAGTGCTTTGTCCTGTTGAATCACCGCACCGCAACACAGCTAGAGAGAGACACTGACCGAGTGGCTCTATCCCTAGCGGGGACGGCAGCACGCACACTCGGGAGCCCTGAGCGCCTTCTGCCCTGTACTCGGGGGCTCGCGTAGTCTGCGGAGAGAGAATGAGGCAGGTGTGCAGAGCAGAGCATCGGCGAGGGACACAGGACACTGCTGTGGCAGCCTTCTAGTTTCTGGTTCCAATATTTTCAGAGGCCTGGTTCCATTTCTGCCTTAACAAGATACCCACTTTCTTAAAAAAAAAAAAAAAATGGTGCCCACTTTTTGCTTAAGCTAGATGAATTGGGTTCTTTTACTTGCAGCCAAAACATCCATTAATGTAACTTTTGCTTCATCAGTAATTCTTCTTAAAAATAAATTGTGGTTTTAGGGCCGTTGCCATCTCGGCTCTGGAACTGAGATTATTTTATTTTCTGTTTGTTCATCTCCTTCCCTAGAAGACACACGAGCACAAGAAAGAGGTAATTTTCACTCCTCCATAAGGAAAAACAAGCGGCTTTCTTTTGTGGAGTTCTTGTGTTCTCTGGAGCCCAAAGGGGCAAGAAGCTGGTTTCCCCAAAGAGGCGTTGGCTGTAAGCAGGGGGGCTGTCCTGAGGGCCAGAAGGCTGTAGGTGCCATTCAGGCAAGAGGATCTCTGGGATCCTCAGGTCACTGGAGCAGGGAACCCCTTGCTCAGCACTTCTGAGGACTTGGGGTGGATCTGACAGTGAGGTTGGCCACCAGGCCCTTTGGCCTTGGTGACTCTGGTAAAGGCCACATGGCTCCACCTGGGTCAGTGGGAGGACAGCTGTGAGGGCTGGGTGACAGGGCATGACAGATGGGAGCAACAGCTCTTGGCAGTGGCCCTGGGCAGCAGAGAAGAACTGGTGACTTCAGAACTGAAGGAAAGGCCTTTCCTCACTTCTCTGCCCTGCGTAAGCCCTGGGATTCCTATGCGTTCTGGGGGGTAGGGGGGTAGACCCTCATGAATATTGTCTAATACTCGCCATTCTAACCAGCCTTAGCAAGTGGGGCGGGGGCCGGAACTGGGAGTGAATTTAATTAAGAAAGTTGAATAAGACATGTTTTATACTCTAGGTATGGCAGAAGAGTTTATATCTGTTCCATTTGTACATTTGGATAACTGTTACGATCAAGGGTCATCATTCTCTATGCATGTATTTTGTCCTACAATAAAACCTCAGAGGTGATTGTTTCTTGGGGATGATTTTAGGTGAAAATATGTAACCATTTCCCTAATCTATTACAAAGGAGAGAAAAGAGTAGAAGGAAAATAGAATTATCTAAGGAATGGTGCGTTGGTATCAGACCAGCCAGAGAGCCATGTTAAAAAAGAGTAACTGACTGTAGGGGATCAATCAGAAAGTTCACGGAACAGATGGGAAGACTAGAGAGCAAGGGTGGAAACCAAGGGAAGGTGGAGCCCCAGATTAGAGGGACCCGGCTGCTAGACAGGTGCTGCTGGCCACCCTGCTCCCAGGGAACACTGCTGCCATTGCCACAGGTGGAACTCGTCTGGGCTGTCCTCTGCTTTTGTGTCACTTGCTGCAGAATAGATTGGCCGGGCCGGGCCTCCAGGGTGGAGGGACAGCAAACATCTGGCTTTCTGGCTACTTTAGTGGAAGGTGTGAGTCCTACCAAGACCATGGCAGATTCCCCCGCTATGGCAAGGGGGTTCAGATGCTGAGCAGCTGAAGACCTCTCTCGATAAAGTCATTGCAATATGACACAGCCACAGGGAAAAGCAGCCAACACTTACATCCTTGCGGGTAGGTTGGGAATTGAACCTCCAGGGACATAGACATGACATTTGTTCATGTCCCCGGGGTACCTTGCTCCTCTTCTCGTGTGGCACTGTCTGTCTTCCTTCCCTTGCGCACTTCCGTGGCTGCAGCCCCACCACCATGTCCATGCATCTGGAATCTCTGGCTGCGTTGCTGTCTCCCAGCTCTCTTCTGAGTCTGACACCGTCACGTTCAACTGACTATGCCGCGTGTCCTCTTTGATGTCCCTCAACTCGGCTGAACTCATTGTCTTTCAGAAAGGCTACGTGGGGAGGCGGAAGGTCATGGACTCTGGAGCCACGTGGCCTGGGTTAATAGCCCAGCTGTGCAGCCTGGGAAAAGTTACACACCTTCTGTGGCTCAGTCCTGCCGTCTGTGAAATGGACATAGCACCTATCTCAGAGGGTTGTGACAAGGATTAAATGACTTAATACATGAAAAACACTTAGAATATTGCCCAGCACGCAGCAAGCCCTCAATACGTTATGGTTCCCCACTGACTCTCCTTATTTCCTTTTCTCAGTTACTACTTTTTGGTCATAAGGGCTGGAAACTGCTATGTCGCACTTTACTGCTTTTTCCTTTCTCACATTATATGAGAGCCAAAGCCTATTGACTCAACTTCTCAAATGCCTCCTAAATCCTCTCCTTCCGTCCAAGCCCGCTGCACTTCCTTGGTGTTGGCTGCCACCATCCCTCGCCTGGATAACTGAAACAGTCCTCTAACTGGTTTCTTAGCCTCCAGGTACTTCCAGGTTGTAGGAGGACATATAATTATTTCATGTGATGATAATGACAGCTGACATTTTTGAATCTTTACTATAAGCTAAGAAATGTTCTAAGAGCTTTACATATATTGTTCATTTAACTGTCGCACCTACCTCCTGAATAGGCATTTTATTGTCTCCCTTTGTAGATTGGGAAACTGAGGCATGGGCTGCTTAAGGAACCTGTCCAGGGCCACGCAGCAATAAATGACCAAGGTGGGATCTGAACACCGGCTCCCCGAAGCAGATGCTTGTGCACCTTGCTAGATACCATCCCCTCTTCGGGCGGTGTCCAGGGTAGCTGCACAGGCCCCTGAGAGTGTTGTGGGTGAAAAATTTCAGAATTTTTATTTGTATTTATTTTAAACTAAAATTGTTAAATAAATTGAGACCGAGTAATATAAAATATGTGGGCTAACACTGGTAGCCTCACTCAGTCTCTCTGTCAGATGGTCACTGCTACATTCAGTACCTAAGAAATCCGTGTGGAGAGAGGATGTTTGGTAATTTGGGGGGTTGACAATGACTTGCTCACTGCTGCCGGTGACTTGTTACGTGTAGCTCCTTAAGGATGCTGTTGATGGGCTAAATAATTGTATATAGACACATATGCATTATATAGGATATAATCGACTTCTAAAAAAAACTCTATATGTTTTATGAAATGGGGAGTAGATACGAAATATTTATTCCAAATAGAGGTTTACTCAAGGTAAAGCTTTCAGGAGAGTTGTCAAATCTGAAGATGCATGTTCCAAAATTTCTGACCTTTTCTGTGTGATAAGTAGCTCTCAGTTATAAGCTACGTAGAAAATAATGTTGAAAATTTTTAACAAGAACAACTTAATATGTTCTTTCTAAGTAAAAGTGTCATTTTAAAGATGAGTGAAAGAATAATTGACTTTCAAAAGAAAATCATGTTGTGGAGAGAGCATGTTGAAACAGATCTTTGAGATTATTTCTGACTCTTGTGATTTTCTTCCTTCTTTCCTTCCTTCCTTTCTTTCTTTTTCCTTCAGCTGAAAATTTGATATTTATTAAATGTAAAACTTCATACATTCATTCTTTAAAAATATAGAAAAAGAATTTTTTATTCTTCCCTCAATTTTTCAAATGAAAAATTTCAATGAGTTTTGAAGTCATTTGTTAAAAGTATGAAGTACGACAGCTTCTGATTAATTTGTAGTAACAGCCTATTAACATTAGTGAAGACGGATGTTTACCAGCCGAATTTCAATAAATTATTTGCTTAGGAGGTAGACAGGTTAAAAAAATAAGTACCAAGATCCCCATTTGGAGCTACCTGTGTTCGTAAGGCACATTTTTTACTGTGACAGTCATTAAAATCAAGTGTCACAATCTGACCTTCAAATCACTGTATCGTTATATGCTAAACTGAGGTTTAAAAAGAGAACTAAAGTTATTCAATCACATTACTCTCATATGGAATATTATTACTTAAAATTTTTTATATGGTTGATAAAATATTTTAAATTATTAAAATCTTTAAAAAATTTTTTGTTTTTGTGTCTCATAACGTTTCCAACAAATTAGTATAGATGTGAAATATAGAATTTAAAATTTATAAATTTTATCTGCCAGGAGAGGTGGCTCACGCCTGTTAATCTCAGCACTTTGTGAGGCTGAGGATCCCTTGAGGCCAGGAGTTCAAGACCAACCTGGGCAATATAGAGAGGTTTCATTTCTGAAAAAAAAAAAAAAAAAAAAAAAAACTACACAAAATAAAATAAAATAGTATCATTACATTAGTATTATTTGAAAAGCTTTTTTCCTGACAAAAATGTTTAGAGACCACTGCTTAATACTAGAAATACATACTATATTTTTATGATTGTTATCCACCATTTAGAATACTTTAAATTCGCTAAGTGCTTATTTCTGCTAGCCTTCTGGAATAAAAGTTGTTGCTCTAATTAAATGTTTACTTCTCATTTTTTGTTTACATATATATATGTGGTTATGTGTCTTTTTCTCTAAACTTGCAGTATGTACCCTTGTTTCTAACCGGCTAATTTTTTTTTCTTCAACTTTTCAGTCTTTCCGAAAAGAAATGTTTTTTTCTTTTCGTTTAGATTTATTGGATGCTGGGTTTTCCGTTCCTCTCCGAGCGAGTCTGCGTCAGCTCCTGCCTGGGGTCAGCCCTCTGTCCTCCCTTCTGAGCCTCCACTTGCTACCTTATTTCGTGGGTGGCTGGTTTCAGACCTCTCGCCTTTTCTCTCTTCCTTTTCTCTTCTTCTCTCTCCTTCCTTCCTCACTCCCGTTCCCTCTGGAGCTCGAATCTCTCGGGAGTGTCTGTGGGGGTTAGAGGACCACAGGGAAGTAGCTGGGACGCACGGACTTTCGCTCCCGTTGCTGGACGGCCAGTCAGTGCGCGAGACAGGACTCCCAGCGCCAGCTGTCCAGGGCAGTGCTGCGACTCGGAGGCCGCACCCGCAGGAGCTTCTGGGTGTCGCCGTCCAGCTCAGCACTCTCACACGTCCCGAGAGCTCGTGGACGCCTGCAGGGAGTACCAGAGAAAAACCCGAATCATTAGTTATCTAAGGGAGGATTCGTAGCTGTTTTGCAGGAGGCAGAAAATGGTGGGCGTTTGGCTGTTGCAGTGGATGGTCTAAGCTTTGTAGAGCCCAGGCAAGCTGTACGCAGAGTGGGTTAAAGCCAACACACAGAGGCACCTTCTCACAACACTGTCCGTGGCTGGGCAGAAATCACTGTAAGTCAGGCCAGCCCTGGGGCTGAGCCAAAGGGTTTTATTTCCTGAACCACCAAAACCATTTCCCTTTGAAGGCTGCTCCGTGGCCCCACCCCCCAGCATAGAGTTATAAACAGAGAGGCTCCAAGGCTAGCACCCTTCTGGTCACACCTGCTGGTGCAGTTTCTGTCCCCACTGGGGGCTGCGCAGAGTGCCCCCATCCACTTGCACGATTGCTTTCCTTGTGCACAGCCTCGTGGTGCTGCCACGTCGGCGTCCACAGCCGGCGTGTGTCCGGGGGCGGCTGGCAGCAGCATGTGGGCTGCAGGGGCCCACGGCCCTCCCGAGCGGAGGCAGAGTCCTCAGGGGTGTTTGGAGACGACAGGGTGCTCCAAAGCTGCATTTGGTGGTGTGTCCTTTGGGATTGCCATCCCTCCACCCCGGGAGCAGGTACTGTCGGACTCACTGCCCGTGGCACTCGAGTTGGTAATCTGAGTCCGCACTGGGCAGGTTGCTGCAGCCCGTAGCCGGGACTGCTCTGTTTTTTCTCAGCTGGTAACATGTCCCAGCTCCTCTTCAATGTCAAAATGTTTTCCTGCGAGTGCTGAGGGTAGCGTTTTCCCTGCCTTATCGGCCCTAGCAACCAGAAGCCCGGTTTCCAGGAAAGCAGCCGCTCGCTCCAACCTGGTGAAACCCACTCGGCCGCCCAGCGACTGCCATGGCATTTAGCCCCTCCCGCCCCTCCGCCCCCTCACTCAGCAGCAGGGTGCTTTTCTAGCTGCAGCCACAGGACGTCATTTCCAATCTGCCCTCATCTCCCCAAAGTCCAGGCTGGTGGTCTGCAGGGTGGTGGGGACTGTGGGCTCTTTGGGGGGCTAATTCCCTCTGTTTCTCAGAATGTCCCCAGCCCTCCAATCCCTACCCCGGGTCGAGACAGGGTCCCTGGGGCTCTGGGCCACCTGCTGGCTGAGACAGCTCTGGCTAGCCTGGCTGGGTGGCCCCCAGAAAGACCCTCCCCTTCCGTGGGGCTCTTCCCCCTCTGCTGTGAACTGGAACGCCTTTGTCTGAACCCCACATCCTGTGAGGCACTTAGGAAAAAATAACTGTGATGCTGACATGCAATTGTTAGGTACTTCCCCGCCTGGCGATTGTCTTTGAGTAAGTGCTGCGGTGCTTCGGCCATCCTCAAAAAAGCTGGATGGCGTGTCTTGTGATACGAAGAGGTTCTTTTTATAGCCATATATGTCTCCCCAAGAGACCAATAAATAATGTGGTCACTCTGGCCGGGTTGTCTTTCCATAGCCGTCCCAGGGGCCCTGTGGCCCCCACCCGCTGCTTCTCCTATTTCAATTTCCATGTCCTCTCGGTTTTGTAACTCAAGGAGCTCCTCAGGCTTGGGAACAGCTGACAACCCCGACAGCTCCTAGCAGTGGCACCTGGGCAGGGGGCGGGTGGGCACTGACTTGTGGGCGTGCTCTGGGGCACCCTGTCCCGGCTGCCATGAGTCATCACAAGGTGAGCAAAGGTGCATGCTGCGGGGCGGGACCTCTGGGGCCAAACCCAGAGGATGTGGCGAGGCCACGAGGGTGAGTGATGAGACAGGGAGGAGTGCCGCTCCCGGGAGAACCCCACGGCAGCCTTCCTGTCACATCCTGATCTTCCACGTCCGTCCTTTGCCGGAGAGGGGGCCGGCCCACATGCCTGGCTAGACTGCACGCACGCTGCTGAAGGGCTCAAAGGGCCCTTGGAAACCCAGAAAACCCAAGCCCGAAGCCCGGGGGAGGAAGACTTGTCCCAAGTCAGGGTAGAGCTGGGGCTTGAGCCCAGTCTCCCGCCAGAGCCAGCTCCTCAGCCAGAGAGCTCAGGGGCCACCTGCGCCAGCGCCCACCCCACGTGCTGTGTTGGGACAGCTGGTGATGGGTGGTGGGCGGTGACTCAGGGCAACAGAAACTGTGACTGTCATCCCTCGTGCCAATCCCTGTCCCCCTGGCTCAGCCGACCCCTCCTGCTGCACCTTCCAGAACCGATGGCTTTTCCTTCTGGATCGATGTACTGCCTTAGCCCTGGGCGAGGGACAGGCCGATCCAAGTTAGGGTGACTGTGAAGAACCCTGTGGGGCGGTGCCCTGCCTCCAGCTGTCCTTTTGTGTCGAGCACCGGGAGTGCAGGGGGCCGGGAGGCCGGCCTGTCCGAGCAAAGGGCTTGTCGTCTGGGGAGTGGCTGGCGAGGCTGGCGCTGAGGCTGAGCATTCCTGTGGCCCAGAAGTCCTTAGGCTCTGATTCATTCTGTCGCTAAGCGCTGGCGTGGAAATTTCTGAGAACGCCCCTGAAGCTGACGACATGGACAAAAGCTGCTCTGTGGCTTCGAGGGGCATCTTCCTTCAGCGCTCTGGAATGCCATGCCTCTGTCTATCTCTGCGCAGAGTGCGTGCGCCGACTGTCTACCTCTGCTTTCTGCATGGGCTCAGATGCCATTGCTGTTTAATCAATGTTAAAAAATAGTAACATCCAAGCCACTGACCTTCGAATAAAGGCCTTTGAGACCACTGCCAGGGCGGGTCCTCCTTCGTGGGGTCTGATGGGCCCTTGCCAGGCAATGCAGCTGGGGAGGGGAAAAGAGGAACAGCCCCCCAGCTCCTGGTGCACCTGGACAGCCCCCAAGCAGGTTGTCCTGACCAGGCCAGGACTCAGAGGTCACAATGACATGGATCAGGGCCAGGCACTTTGACTAAGGTGCCTGGGATGTTTGCCATTTCCAAACCAAGAGCTGTGGCTTTTGCGCCCCCGCTCCTGGTCCTGCGAGCAGGCTCTGCCTCGCCACAGACTGCCAGGCGTCTCTGTGCCCTTCCGGCCGAGGGATGTCGGTGTTCTGGGGATTGGGCACTCAGACCCGCACCGGGCTGGAGCCCCTCCCTCCCTCGTCTGCCCCGCGCAAGATCTGTTCCACCTTGTTCAGCCAAGACGTCCCTGTCTGGTGATTGAGCACCAGAGGGACTGGGGCTTTCCCGCCAGTTTGCATCCGGGGCATTTGTCCTCTTCTGTTTTAAAAAAAAAATTATGCCCACCCTTCTTTACCGGCAAGGCCTGGCTGGTGATGTCGAGGCCAAGAGTTCTTTTTCAGCCAGCTCCCCTCTCTCTCTGTCTCTCTCCCCGTGAAGGCTGGGGAATGTGTGCACTGCGGAGGGAGGGGACTTGCTTCTCCTGACTTCCGGATGGCACCAGGATAGAAGACGAGGTTTCTGCAGCTTACTTAATATCCCCCTGAACAGATTTTCGAGGCGATTGAGATGTGGAGAGGGTAAGGACAGGGTCAGGGCAGCGGCTGGCAGGTGGATGAGGCCAGGCGCGACCTCCAGGGCTGGATGCTGACACCTGCGAGGGCTCCAGCAAGACGGGCCCATGAGACCCTGGATGCGCTCGATCCCTTTTGTGTCCATAACGGCTTTATGAGGAGGTGGCCACCACTGTCCCAACCTCATAGATGTGGAAATTGAGGCTCAGGAAGCTAAGTGCCTTCCAAAAATTGTCACTTGGGCTTCTGAGCCATAGTTACAGCAGCAACAGGTATTTTCTGGGGGCCCTGGGCATTATGGGTGACTGGACTGTTGGGGGGACCGGCTGCTCCAGGTGACCCTCAGCCTTGGGCAGACCGGGAGGATGGCCACCGAGAAACACCACTTCATCTCTTCCTCTTCCTTGTCTGCTGCTCGTGATCTTCACAGCAACACCCAGTCACGTGTGTCGTGTTCTAGGAGACGCAAGCGGAGCTGGGGGCGGGTGTAGAGAGCAGAACCCGCGTGCGGGGTGGCTGTGGGGATCCCAGGGGCAAGTTTTAGCGCAGTGCCCACTACCCGGCAGCTCTTGCTGTGACCCTCGCGCGATGTGGAGGACAGAGAGAGCAAAGGGGAGCCCGGAGCGACCGCAGGATTAGAGAATCGGCTGCGTGGAAGGAAGCGCTGGGGAGAAGCCTCCGTTTGCCGAGTTCCTGCTCAGGGCTGGTGGTCCCGCCCTGCACGGCGTGCTCGGGGCGGAGGCCAGGTCTGGGAGGCAGTATGGACCCAGGTTGCAGGTGAAGAAATCCAGGCACTTGTGCAAGCAAACAGGGCTGGAGTGAGGCTTTGAACTCACCTGGGTTGGACTCCAAAGCCCTCGCTTGGTCCTGAGACTGGACTGCCCCTCGGGGGAAAGGGGATGGGGAAGAGGCGTGCTCAGGAGGGACCCAGAGGAAAGCAAGCAGGGAGACGGGAGGCGCAGAAAGAGCCAATGGAGTCTCTGAGGGAGCAGGGGCGTGTGAAGCGGTTTCCGGCCAGAGTTTCTAAGAATGGCCTCAGTGCCCTGGGCATTCCCGTGTGCATGGCGTGTCTGTGCTTCACATGTCGATACATTCGAGCCGCCCAGAAAATCCTAGGAGGATGGTTATGTCATCACCACCACCATCATCATCTCCACCACCATCGTGACCATTATCATCTCCATTTTACAAATGAGGAAAGTGAGGCACAGAAGGGTGGAGAAAGTTGTCCGAGGTCACACAGCTAGTAGGAGACAGGGCTGGGATTCGAACTTGTCTTATGGTTAAGGACGAGAGGAGTTTTTCCTCCCCTCTTCCTCTTCCTTCTCCTCCTCCTTCTCCTCTTCCTTTTCTTTCCTCCCCTCCTCCCCTCTTCCTCCTTCTTTTTAAGATCACGCAGCCTTTTCTTTATCTGCGAGGCCAGGTCGGTGGAGTCTAGGTGACGTCTTCTTTTCCTGCCAGCTTTTCTCTCCCTATTTCTTTTTCTTCTCCAAAGCTGGAAGAGGCGACTATTTTAGCCTCTCTGCCACCCTGCTTCTTTCCTGCCTCAAGCTGATCGGGATTGGGGCTGGCGTGGTGTTGTGTGCAGGAGGGAGGAGTTGGCGACAGGTGTGTGTGTGTGTGTGTGTGTGTGTGTGTGTGTGTGTGTGTGTGTGAGAGAGAGAGAGAGAGAGAGAGAGAGAGAGAGAGGGAGAGAGAGAGAGAAACTTGCTCCAGGAAAACACTGGATCCTGGAGCTTGAAGCTCACCCCGTCCCACTCCCTTTATTCATTCTAAACCTTTACAAAAACCTTCATGGTTAGTCTCCTTTCAGGAGCATGGGGAAAGTGCCAAACACTGAGGTCACCTGCTGGCCTTGTCCCAACTTGCTGCTCAGGAAGCAGCCTTTGTGCACCCCTTGCACCTGCGTCTGATGGGAAATTGGGGGCAGGAGGAGCAGATCAGGAAAGAACCTGCTCTGGGTGTGGGTTCTATGGCTCTGGGCAGGCTCTCCCTGCCTCTCCCCTCCTGACAAAGGGGAGCCCGTGAGTCACTGGCTCTGCCTGCCTCCCCTATCCAGCCCCCTTCCCTGTGTGCCCACCACCACCTCCTCACCTAGCCATTGCTCACCCTGTCTGCGTACCTGTTCCCCTGACTGAGTCAGCGCTCGGGCTTTTCCTGGGACCAGCCCTGCGGTGAGCCACACAATCATGAATGGGCCGCGTGTCAATAGGTTGAAATGATCGAACAATAAAAGTCCGGTACCAGCCAAGATTGATGGTTCAATTTGTAAGGAAATAACACTCAACTGCTTCATAGTGGGAAGTCTTGTTTCAGGTATATTTCATGCTAGAAGTCCCCTTTCTGCTAACAAGTTAGGGAACTAGGTATATACCAGAGCTACAGAGAAAAGCTATTGCTCAGCAAGAAGCATTGTGCAGAGCAGCCGGTAGAGGAGCGTGAGGTGCCTCGAGCTACAGCACTGCACAGGAATATTCGTGAAGTCTGGGCCACCATGGCTGCACTAACAACCAGGCAGGAAGCAATCCTTATAGTCCACAGTAAGTGCTCAGTAAAGGGCTATTGAATAAATGAAGAATACCTTTTATTTTATTTCTGAAGTTTGAGCAATTGCAGGCTGAGAAACTGAGAACTCTTTGTAATCAGAATATCAATGCTTATCTAAAAATATGATTATTCCAATCTAGACTGGCTTGAAAGGTAGAGCAGTTTGAGGTACAGGAAGAGATCGTGAAACCAAGATGGTGAAAGAAAAGAACCAGCGGCTGAGATGCATCATTTTACAGTAGTTGCCTAAAGGTAGCGCTGGTGTGTATTGTTGCACAGGTGTGCACTGCACAACTCCAGACTGCAATACGCGGAGTGACTCTGGAGTTTTGCAACACGATGGCTCTGCATCAGGGTTTTCCCAATCTCTGAGTGAGGAATGTGTAGAAATTTAACATCAGAACAAAACAGAGCATATTATATGTAGTTTGCCTATGTATCTATCTATGCTTACCTTAACTGTTCAGTGAATTGCAGATATAATTCATGCCCATGGATTCAATCATTTAAAATTTTTTTATTATGGAATAATTATAAATTCACAGGAAGTTGGAAAACAATGCAGGGGAGGCCTCGTGTACCCTTCATCCAGTGTCCCCCAGGTAACATCTTGCAGAACTAGATACAGTATCAAAACCAGGAAATTTACATTGGTATAATACAACCTACAGTTTATTTGGATTTCACCAGTATTACACACATCATTTGTGTGTGTGTGTATGTGTGTGTGTAGTTCTACACAGTTTTGTCACAATAAACTGGCAGTAGATTCTTGTAACCACCATGACAATCAAGATACGGAACTGTTCTATCGCTGTAAGGATATTCCCCACCCCTTACCTCCTCCTCCACATCAAAACCCTGGTCCCCACTAACCTGTTCTCCAGTCTTATAATTTTGTTATTTTGAGAATGTTATATAAATGAGAATTCAATCTTTTTTTTTTCCCCCTCAATCACTTGTTTTGTTTTTTAGAGACAGGATCTCACTCTGTTGTCCAGGCTGGAATGCAATGGCAAGATCATAGCTCCCTGTAACCTCGAACTCCTGGGCTCAAGTGATCCTCCTGCCTCAGCCTCCTGAGTAGCTGGGACTACAGATGTGTGCCACCCCATTTGGCTAATTTCTTATTTTTTGTAGAGACGGGGTCTCAATATGTTGTCCAGGCTGGTTGTCAATCACTTTTTAATTAATTCTTTCACTATAAGGTTCTGACTTACCTGTTTGTATGGAAGTGTTCCTAAGTAGAAATGTTTGAACTAGGGGGACCCAACTGGTAGTGAAGCCAAAAATCTGGTGCCTGGAGAGAGCAGGCCAGGAAACCAGGATGGGACTTCCATTTATTAAGCACTTGCCTTGCTCCAGGCACTGTTCCGAGGCTTTCTGTAGTTGCCTACAGTATGGTGCCATGAGAGGCTGTCTCCTCCTTGGAGCTTTTTCTCCCACCACCATGCAACACACACTATGTCCTTTGCATATTCCCAGTGGGTCCCCATCCCCCCTGGGAGCAGGAGAATCTCTGGCTACTCCGAGAGCTAGATGTGAGCTGCAGGGCCTCTGGCCGCCCAGTGGTTCAGCCTCGATCTTCCCTCCCTTGGGTGCAGAGTAAGCTCTGCCTGCCCGGGGGCTGCTTCTCCTTCCTTTGCCTATGCTCCTTGCACTGTCCTTGTTGCCACCTTCCAGCTGCTAGACCCAATGCCCTCTGGGAGCTGGATGCACGTGGCCTTCGCCATTGGCATCACCTCCTGCAGCTGCTTCAGGTTCTTGCCACTAAAGACTTGGAGAGAAACACACACAATGATTGTTAGCAACCTCAACATTTTCAGGAATTCAAGATTAATGGACAGAAACTCATTGTCCTACATCCCCAGCTGCGTATGAGGTTTAGGAAATTCCCTTCTTGAGGTTACTAAGCCTCGGTGGCCTGGTGAGACTAGCTCTCCAGTGACATAATGTAACTGGCCTGTTATCTGGGAACTTTGGGCTGCATCACCACAAACTAACGTTGAAGAGCTTTCAACCAGGAATAGATTATTCAGGCACCAGTGAGTTGTCATGTCTGCAGCTCTTCGATGGGTCTGGTGAGTTAGGTTCAGCATTGCCTGAAGGAAAGGCATGAACCAAATATTACTGTAGAGCTTTTCTTGCACTTGATTTTGTTAAATCTCCGTATCTGCTTGTCAGTGGACCTACGGCTTGGTGCAGAGAAGATATAATCTTGGTGTTTCAACTTTGCTTGGATACCGGTGAATACACCACAGCTATTTTATAGGAGGAATCCTTCAGTATTACATTCCAAAAGTATCTTGGATTGCATTGTTTTTTGAGACAGGGACTCACTATAATTGGCCTGTTATCTGGAAACCTTGGGATGCCCACAGTGGAGTGCAGTGGGTGTGATCACAGCTCACTGCAGCTCGGTCGCCTGGGCTCAAGTGACCCTCCCACCTCAGCTTCCCGAGTAGCTGGGACTACAGGTGCTCACCAGCACGCCCAGCCAGTTTTTAAATTTTTTGTATCGACAGGCCTTTGCTATGTTGCCCAGGCTGTGGATTGGATATTTACAACCGTTTTGACATTGGGACACCTATCATTGTTTGATTTGCACTGTGGCCAAGTACTTCCTGTTGTGGAATACATATATCTTATTGAGGCCAATAATAATTGATTGTGTTGTGAGAATTTACTTAGAAATTTTGTTCAAAATTTGTAGGTCCCTTGGAAATCGCAACGGGAGATAAGATATCTGCATTTAACCTTTCTTTCTAGGTGAGATCCTGAGGCCGTAAAACCAGAAGTCAAAAAGAAGGATGTTTGAGTTCGTAGAAGCTCATGTAAGGAGGGAAACAAGTCACTGTGTCATTGTCACTAAAAACTAGGTGATTGAACTTAAATTCACCTAAAATGGTAGGCATTTTGGTGAATTTAGAAATTTATCACTGAATGACTCATTAAACCTTTGTTCTTCATCCTTTTGTCTCAGAAATCCCCTCTTCCTCGGGCCACTCCTTGTCATGGCTAAGACAGCTCAAAGCTCTTGTGAGTCCTTCAAGGGCAAAGACAGAATTGATTCCCTTTGTAGTGGATTCCAAGTCAAAGTGGATGACCTTAAAGCAAGGTCCTAAGTGTGCTGATCCCAAATAAAACACTGGGAAATCTTTTGTTTACAAATAAGAGCCCTATGATGCATCGGAGATGTGTTTTCCTTCTCCTTATGCAAAGTCCTCAGATTTATTGCACAGACTCCCCAACACCCTTTCCCCTGGTGGCAAGGCATCCTTCATGTGAGAGGCGTGTTAAAGACCCACACTCTCCTACCCACAATCCTGAAATCCAGAATGCTATGAAAACCGAAAGTGTTTTGTATACTTGACACCATTTTAGCGGCAAAATAGGACCTGAGCTGACTCGAAACTATTTATAGGTCTTATTTATTTCACTTACTATGAATATATTCATGCTTCATTGCAGAAATATTAATGTGTGGATATGGACAGCACCCCATGTACCCTGGGACTGCAGTTACGCAGTATATGGTATATGTGAATCTGAAAAATTCTGAATTCTGTACACACCTGCCCCAGGGGTTCTGGGTAGGGGACTGTGGACCTGAAGTACACCTTTTTTTTTTCCATACTACATAACACCAGGTGCCCTTTCTGATAGGGGATGGAACCAACCAGATGGCCAAGCATGTCAGGCTTTCTCAGTCCCCCAGCCCTGGCACAGTTCACGGTGACATGATCCCACGTTAAACCCCAGAGTCCCACACTTCCTCTGCCTGCCCTGTGTCCAAGCACCAGTAATGCACCCTTTTAGGCCACCGGGCCCAGAGGTGATCCCAGCACTGTGAGCCTTGCACTTCCAAGAACGCTCTCCTGAATCCTCCAAAAGGTGGCGGTGGAGGGTGGTGACGGTGCTTGGCCAGCTGCGGCCAAGGCTTCCGCTGGGGTGTGAAGGCCTTTTGGTAAATCCACCGAGGCCTTTGCTCGTTAGGTTAGCAGTCTATTCATTCTCTCAGTTAACACTCACTGTGCCATTTTGTGATCTAAGAACGTTTTATTGAGATGCTCGTGCAAATTGTGTGTGTGTGTGTGTGTGTGAGAAAGAGAGAGAGAGAGAGAGAGAAGCTTGTCTCAGTCAGTATTTTCCCAAGTTTCAAAGACTCTAAGAGATGTTAATGGGTTTTAGAGGAGTAAGATTTCCATGATCAAATAGGTCTAGAAAGTGATACGTTAAAAGGTTCAATAGGTTTCTTTGCTGCAGCACTTTTCTGAGTCCTTAATAAGGTAGTACCCACAGCAAACACCCAAAAGGGCATGTTAGCATTGGCCAAGGACCGTTGCCGTGGACCTCTAAGTTCCTCAGAGGATTTCTGTATTCCACGGAGGCTGAAAGAGTTAAAGAATGAGCTACGCGGAAGGTGACAGAGCTGAACGATCCCATAAAACCGTGGGACACATTTCCACCCTGCGCTGTCTCTGCGTCTGCAGGGGCTGCAGGGTATCGTTGCTTCCTCCAACTACTCTGAGAAGACATAAAAGTGCAGGTGGCCATTTGGAGCAACGAGGATGCTCTTCTGGGATCATCTGACCTTGAAAAGTAATAGCCCCTTGACAGCAATTTCCAACTGGATCTCTTTAAATTTATTTTATTCCCTAGTCAGCTTGCCTTCCACAGAATTGTACTACACACAACAAAGAACATTACTGCCCTCTGACCTCTTGGCATTTTGAACAGCAAGATTTCCCACGATCCGAGGATACAGGGAGCACTGGAGGAATCCCAATTTCACGACTGCTTGCAGTGGGCTGGGGTTTCCCTTAGGAAAACCAACAAACAAGCGCCGTTGTACTGTTTTCAAACGCTGTCTTCCAAAGTTAGAATGTTGGTTTGACCTATGGAAATGCCACACAGCTTTACGCCACTGGATGCCTTTTTGCTGGAAATCAGATAGTTTTGAGGCAGGATGGCAGTAGGTCGGACCTTTCAGTGTTTCTTTCCTTAAACAACGATTTGAGTTCAATTTGCCAGTTGAACTTGGATTCTTTTTTGCCACGTTTGTGGTCGTGGCTGTTGTTATCATCATCATTATTTCTGCCACTGACTTGCTCTCTGATAGGAATTATGTCACTTTATTCTGATTTTGCTTTGTCGTGCCTTGGTCACCTCAGAGGAAAATGTGAACTTGTATTTATGAAGAAATGCCTGTCAAATTGGGAATACTCCTGGAGTGGAAAATGGTAGGTATCAGGAATAATTTTATTTTCCTCGGTGATTACTGCGTAGTGAGCACTGAAC
>RJWJ010024888.1:0-24447 GCA_004363605.1 Indri indri | reverse complement strand
GTCTCCCACTTCATCACTCCCAAAAGACATTTAATGTTCATTAAGGAGGTATAAATAGGTTGCTCCCTTATCAACCCAGCAACTGGGTCAATTTCACAGTGAGTCATTAAGTGTCTTAAGAACCGGTAATCTATCATGTTTTAATGACAACCTTAAAATGGTATTTCAAAACCAAAAGATTTATATGCCATTAAAATATGATTGTAATATACCAATATGAGGCTTGACTCACCGATTGAGCGCTGTGTGTTAGAAAGGAAGGCTTGGGGCAGGGGGAGGTGGTATCTACTTTGCAATATTGAAAGCAGCTGACCATTTTGGGTATTTGTCTTAGAGCCAGCATTCACATAATTTGTGTCTTGGCAGACACATAAGTAGCCAATATGTGATAACTGCATCAATATCTGAACTGGACATTGTGTACCCAAAGAACTGGACCAAAAGGCAAAGTGAAAAATAAATAAACATACCAAAGAAACCACTAAAGCAATATACCAGTTACTAAAAAGTTTAATAAGCACAAGTAATAATGATGACAAAATAGTTTTACGTGCAATTGATAGGACCATACGTATCATGGGATCAGTTCCATGTTATCCCTCTTCCTCACTGAGGGATTAGAGTGAATGAACATAGACATTTTCATTGCTGTATCTATTTACCTTGTCCCTGTTCAGCCTTGCTGATAGTCAAGGGCAACATTTTTAGAGATAGCAATCTCTGTTTGTATTCTGGTGATAAGAGTTCTCCAGCATTCCACATTATTTATATAAATTATTTTTATAATAAATAAAACTCAATTTGCCTTTGCTATTCTTGCCACTATTACTATTACCTTGTAGCTATTATTTTATTTCCCTCTCTCTAACCCTTTACAATTACACATTGGTGTTACATATCACAATGCTGAGTAGATTCATCCTGAGCTTTTAGGAAAATGATGATTCTTCTTTTATCTTGTCAGTTGTATTGATTCACTGAGTTAATTAACACTCTAGTTAATTTCTCTATGCAGACTAAATCACTGGGTTATTCTACCTTGCGCTGATCTTTGTATTACTTATTTGTGTCACTTCCTTTTGTTTACCCTACCTCTAAACGCAAGACAAAATTTTGTGCTTTTTTTTGGCTTCTGTGCCTTAATTACCACGTGGTTTTGGTGTCTTTAATATCATGTTTCCTAAGATACTAACTGTTGGAGCACATGATCAGGAAATCCATGATATCTGAGAAGATGGTGCCCTGCCTACCATGGTAACTGTAGTGCTGTCTCACAGCTCCCAGTGTCACTCCAGTGTATTCCAATACACTGGAGCTTTTCTCTTCCAGCCCTCTCACTGTCTCCTCCTCACGAAGAAGAGCATTGGCTAGGATTCAGGAGGTTTGGGGGCTCTTCCCTTAAAGGTATCATTCAGAAACATAACTTTATTTCTCAGTGTCTTTAGCATATCATTTATAAAACAAAAGTAATAGAGAACCTCTAAGATCATATACAACTCAAACATATTATGTTATGTAAATAACTTCTAGACACACAAAAAAATAAAATGCAAAATGCTTTCTTCCTTGATATTTCCTAATTTTTTCTCTCAAGAACTTCTTCCTCCTCGTCGGATCTGAAGTAATTAATAAAATAATTGTATTTCATCCATAAATATTTTGGTTTATATTTAAATGGCTCACATCCTTGCACAACAAAAGCTCCGGCAACTTAAAAATCTTTAACTTTTTCCCCTTCTGTTTTCTATATGAAAATTGCAGTAGTGAGTAACAAGTAAAATTTCATGAGATGTTCTAGGTTGTGGGGACACAGTTGCTACTCAATATTTGTAAGTTATAGGTGAAAGAGCACAAGATTTACAATTCAGAAACTAGCCAGCAATAAGACCTTGAAGGACTAATTTAATTTAAACTTTAATTTACTTATCTTTAAAGTATATTCTAGTTGCAGCATTAAGTCTATGAATTATTTGTCACATTAATGATGTCACCTAAAAATTTAATGCCACTTTCATTAAAATATTTTCTATATGTTTTTTATCTCATTCTCAAACTACATAGGAAGAGAATTATTATTCTTTTTCCCTGCAAAGGCATTGGGCCAGGGAAGTGAAATGAATGGCTTAAGTACCCAGCTATCTTGTGATTGCAGTGGATTCCCTATCTTTTCCTCCTTCTGGTTTTTGTCTGATTTATTTTCATATACCAGAACATAAATTTCTGTAAATTTACTTAAGAAAGTGAACTCTAGTGATTTATATGTAATTCATATTTCTGAATTAGTAATTAACTAATTTTATGCGTCAGACCAAACTAGGATCTCTGGTGTTTAGACTGTAACTGAAGATGCAAATGAACAAGAGAAGAAAAAAAAAAAGTGATACCCAGAGCTAAAATACAATCCTAGACTCTGATTATTTGTGAGTATGTGGATAAAAAGAAAGCAGAATCATTAAATTGCTAGATAGGAAACCATGAAAGATAAGTTCTAATTTTGTGTACAGAATTAAGCAAAAACCTTTTTTGTCACTGAAAAATCGTGCTTCAGGTAAGTTTTAAAATAATAGCTAATGTACTCAGCTATAATTGGCAGTGTAAAAATTGATGAATGTTTAGAATTTACATTCTTACTCTTTCTTATAATACCTTATATTTCTTTACCCACAGATTTAACAGTAATTTCAAACATAAAGCCTTAAAACACCAACAAAAACAAAAGACAACCCAGTAGAAACATGAGCAAAAGACTTGAACAAGAAATTCACAAAAGGGGATATTCAAATGGCCAAAAAACATAAGGATTTAACTTGACTAGACATCAGGAAAAATAAAAATAAAATTATAATGAGATTCCACTAAAAGCATTCTAGATTACCTAGAATATAAGATCAGACTACTAAATACAGTCAAAGATGTGAATCAACTGACATTTTGATACAATGCTGGTGAAAGTATCAATTGGTATGACTGCTCTGGAAAACTCTTTTAATATCTAGTAAACCTGAAGTTATGCATATCTTACAAGCCATGAATTCTACTCCAGGGTATATATCCAAAAGAAATCTACCCATATGTTCACCAAATGGCAAATAATAGAGTGGTTATCACAGTTTTATTTATGATAGCCAAAACCTAGAGACAACTCCATTATGCATAAATAGTAGAATGGATAAATAAATGTGAACTAATTAAAAAACAGAGCACTATATGCACAGCTATACTAGAGAACTACACGTAACATCATAAATGCTTTTCACAAACAACGTGTTGAGCAATAGAAGTCAGACGAAAAAGAATATAGCACATGATTCTGCTTTATATAAATGTAAAAAACAGACACAAGTAATGTATGTTATTAGAGTCAAAATAATGGTTACCCTCGAAAGAAAAGCAGTGACTAGAAAAAGCGTAAGGAAGCCTCTAGATTAATGGTGACATTCTGTTTTCTGACTTGGGTATTGGTTACATGGCATGCTCAAACTGAGAAAACTCATGAAGCTGGATATAATTTGTATACTTTTGTCTATATATGCATACTTCAATAAAAAGCCTATACTATAAGCCAGGCATAAAACAGCAAATACTGCATATTCTCACTCATATGTGGGAGTTAAAAAAGTGGATCTCATGAAAGTAGAGAGTACAGTAGTGTTTACTAGAGGCTGGGAAGGAAAAAGGGAGTGGGGATGAAAATAGATTGGTTTAAGGGGTACAAAAATACAGTTAGATGGAAGGAATAAGTTCTACTACTCAACAGTCCAGTACAGAAATTATAGTTAACAACAATTTGTTGTATATTTCAAAATAGCTATTTAATAGGAAAGAAGACTTGTGATGCTCTACACATGAAGAAAAGGTAAATATTTGAGGTGATGGATATCACAGTTACCCTGATTTGATCATCACACATTGTGTACAGGTATGAAAATACCACCTGTGCCCCCAAAATATATACAACCATCATATATCAATAAAAAATTAATATGGCATATATTAATATCAATTTATATACATGCATGTATATGTATGTGCTATATGTGTTTGTCTATTTTTCCAGGTATTCAAAATTACACATTACTGGGCATTTGTACCTCCAAAAATCCATACAGAGTCATTTTTCTTTGGGTGCAATTGAAGTGTGAGCTGAACTGTGATTAGATAAATGATCATGGTCCATAAAGGCATTTCCAATACCAACTCCAGAGTTACTAATACCCTTTACAGTTGCATATTTATTTTTCAAGGGTTAGGATTTGAAATATCAATTGATTTCTTGAAGACACGTAATCCATTGCCTCCCTTCTCACTCTATTCTCCATCATTTATATTTCTTTTTTTGTGGTAGAAGAAGACAGCTTTAGCAACACAAGTCATTGTGTAAAATTAGCAATTAAGGTTTGTCATAAGAAAATTTAATGTTAATTAATATAATTTTAAATAATCTAAGTCATGGACAAAATCAATTTGGAGGAAGAAGGCACAGTATTTTTTAAAAAGACAGCCACACAGTATATGCTTTCTGAAGAAAGTACATGACATTACCTGCAAGTTTCGTTGTCAAAATGATCAAATCTGAATCTGATGAAACCTCTTGATCAAAAACTGGTCAATTGTAGGAAATAGAGGAGACGGATAATATAAAAATACTATGCAAAATGTGATCAGAAAAATTGGGACTATGAGAAACTCTACAGGCCAAAGATTTAGATTTTTAAGAACAAATAATTTTTTATAAGGGGAAAAAGTGAAGGAATCTGTGGATTAAAAGAGAATTAAAGACATAGCAACAATCACAGTGAATAGACCATTCTTGAACACTGATTAAATAGATAAAATTTTAAACATCTTAAAGATAATTGACATATATGATAATAGGAAGGGTTTATTATTTTTTCAGGTAGTATCGAGGTATGATGATTGTATATTTTTGTTTCCTTACCTTTTAGATATTCATATTGAAATATTTATAGATGAAATATATGATATCTGGGGTTTGCTTTAAAATAATATATGATAAGGGGAAGAAAAGAGTAATATAGATGAAACAGGATTGGATGGGAGTTGATGGAAGTTTAATATGGGTGAAGTGTTCATGGCGATTCATTATACTATTCTCTATACTTTTTTATTAAGTTCGAAACTTTCCATGATAAATTTAAGGAATAATAAATAAATTAAAGCAAACAGTTGGATCCTTGAGTGCATTTGAACTTATATAGAGTTATCTAGAAAGATAATTATAGTGGCGAAAATGTGAAGATGGATATTAAAAGATAGAGCAAATTCATGGATGTGAATCTTTGATTCAGAAACATCACACCTAAAAAGTGATTATTCATAAAAGCCAAAGGGTGAGGCAAGGGCAGATGAGTATTCACTTGTCTGCAAAAGCCAAAAACAGAACAACACATTCCTCACTTTATGCCTTTGTGAATAAGCCACAGTATCAGGTTGTTGGAGAGGCACTTTAATTTGATACCTTTTGTGCTTTGGGGATACTTTTTACTGGTTTAAAATTGCTGCTGTTAGAAAAATCAGTGTCAACCATGAAGTTACGTTGACCCTCCGGGCAAAGGTGAGATAAGAGGGTCAGGCCGAGAAATGAAGACAAGAGGGGAAATGTGCAAGGAGGGAGCAAAATGTCAGAGAAAACTTTTTTTTTTAATGAGCTGGATTTTCTTCCCTGTACCCAGAAAGGCAAGCTGTGCTTTGTCTCAGGAGATGCGTAGAGAAGCGCCTCTTGCTGCCCTCTGCTAGTATTTTGATCATCAGTGTCAACAGAGTAGCCCTGCACGCCTTTGGTAGCAAGAGAGAAATTGAGAGCAGTTCCAGATCGGCCCAATTACAGTTTATGGAGCCTGGCCTCCCGAGAAAGCAAAAGATCAGCACTTTCTCCTTGCAGTCTGCAAAGGTTCACTCTCTCCCTGACACCCTACCCTTTCAGAAAGTTTCCTTACCAGATTGTTTTATTGAGAATGGGAAAATTTAGATTCTGGTTCCAGATTTGCAACTTTTCCTCCCAAAGTTTGAGCCTCTCAATTTGCAAATGAGAGACTAGAAATAGATGATCTTGGGGTTTTTGTTGAACTCCATCAGTCTTTAAATTTACATTCTCTTATTACGTCTGAGAAGTGTGGGCAAGCTTCTTCTTAATTCTTCCTTTTGAAAGTGAACAAGAGAAGAGGGAGGAAGTACGGAGTACACCCTAGGATGAGTCCTACATTTAAGATGTACAGGGTTCATTTGGGTTCTGGTCTGTTTTTGTTTGCTTGGTTGTTTGCTTTATTTTGCTTTGTCTTCCGTGACTACCTTAACTGTTAGATGTTACAGAGAGAACGGAAGGTGATTTTCTTAATAGGGTAGTAGACTATTGCATATCATCCAACATCGTGACTATGTAAATAACCCTCCCCTGCTGATTTCAATACTGCTTATTCTCTGATGTCTCATTTCTCTAAAATCCACCCTCATATACACAGAATTACACCTTCCATGTAAATCTAATAATGACAATCCCCTAGTCAAGAATACATCTACTCCCTATTTCCTAGAGGAAAATGAATACTCACTTGTGGCTCTTTCTACCTTTCTTTTATAGAAATTTTCACAATGCGTAATGCAACTGATATAGATACTTCACTAACTTGGCATACGAAGACCAGTAGATCACAGTTATTTTTCTCACATGCTCTTCTTAGCAGGAAGTTCTCTTTCTCTTGAGACCTCTTGGTTCCGAATTTCTCAAATTCCTCAAGGGTCACTCAGTTCAAGAGACTAATTCCAAATGCTAGGCATAAAGGGAGAGGCAACTGGGATGCCCAAGTAGTACGTTCACAGTTTGGCTTTGTTTTTGCCAGCTGGTATCCTGTTAAATGTGGGTCCTACATGAAGGGCTGTGGTTATGTCCCTCTGGTCCAGGATTCTTTTAGCCCATATTTGAGCTAAAAGATACCACTCATGTTACCCGAAGCCCAGTTTTTATGACAGTAGGGTGGGCCACTCAGAAACTTTGTGCCTCACATATGTATTTTTTCAGAAATAGTTCTGCCTCATGCATTCTGAGACCTTGTTTAGCGATCAGATTAACAGCTTGTACTTTGTTTCCTCACTGTGAGTTTCCTTTCAAGATCTTCTGTTGCTAATGAACTTCAGCCACATTCATACAGCGGATTCTGACAAGTATCTTGAATTTTACTTCCCAACGAAGAGAGGATGAAATCTAGTTTCATTTTTTCCTATAAATGCCCTTAGTACCTTAGAAAATGTTGTTATACCCCTTCCCTTGAGCTCTGTATACCAAGCCCAGTGGTCATTTCAGGGACACACACACACACATACACACACACACACAGTGTCAGGATCCAGTTATACTTTTCCTCCTTGCAAAAGGTTGCCTGTTGGTGTTGGGTTTATATATTTATGGGCGGCCATGCACGTGTGTTTATGTGTGTTGTTTTTTATTCCTTTTTTCCTGCTAGTAAAGAACTTTCGCTCCAAGGTAAGCAGATACAACGATTGTTGGTATAATGTTTAAAAATTGCATTTTATCCAGTAGTTAGTGTAATATTTCTATAGCTGTTTGTGTAATTATTGATTACTGCATGTCTTTCCTGTAGATTAATAGTTGTGGATGTGTAGCAACAGTATTATTCTCATTCTTGTTCACCAGCGTAATGAGCAGGCAGATGATATATACTCAAAATGTATTTGCTGAATGAATTAATGAAGAGCATATAGATCCCAAAGAGTTCCATGAAATATAAACTACGCATCACAAAGATGAGAAAGAGTTAGAAGGCGGAAGGAATAGTACGCACAAAAATATTGGAAGGCTCTGACTGGAACAGAGAGTTGGAAGAGGATGGGAAGGACACAGTAAAAGTGTGAAGGGGTAATTTTCATGAAGATATTTATATGCATTATTATAGAGCTAGACTTCATTCTAAAGTCAGCAGGAAATTTTTACAGAACAAAATTACACAAATGAATTTTAGAAAAATCACTCTGGAGTCAATATGAGGGATGAATTTGAAATGACCAAAACTCGAATCCACTTTTGTAATCTAGGCAAATAATCACAGAACTCCTAATTAGGACAGTAATAAAGGAGGAATGAAAGCACTAAATATACAGTTAGAAAGTGGAACTGGCAAGACTTTGTAATTGATTATAAGTGGAGGCGAGGGAAAAAGATAAGTCAAGGTTAATGTTAAGATGTTTGAGGCCAGGTGCCATGGCTTGCACCTGTAATCCTAGCACTCTGGGAGGCAGGAGGATTGCTTCAGCTTGGGAGTTTGAGATCAGCCTGAGCAAGAGTGAGAACCCGTCCCTACTAAAAATAGAAAAAATTAGCCGGGCATGATGGCATGTGTCTGTAGTCCCAGCTACTCAGGAGACTGAGGCAGGAGGACTGCTTGAGCCCAAGAGTTTGAGGTTGCTGTGAGCTAGGCTGACGCCATGGCACTCTAACCGGGACAACAGAGTAAGACCCTATCTGGGAAAAAAAAAAAAAAAAAAGATGTTGCTTGGACAACTGAAAGGTTGGTGGTATGAAATGAGTTCACTGGGCACTGGCTACCAACTTGCCTTACTCTGGGGAGGCAGATCCACCACACACACAACAAATTGCATGCAGCAGATTTATTACTTGCAGATAGGCAGCAAGGGACAATGGAAGCATAACATTCATTGTGAGCTGATGTCCCAAGGCTCAGAGGAGCTGCCCATGGCAGCTGATATCTCATTTGTACATATCCCACTTACACCACTGCTGAGGGACTTCAAAAGCAGCCACATCTGGGTTTCATGGTGGGGTAGTGTGACTGCTGGGCTTGAGTGTTGAAGGACATGCTGTTCTTAGAGGGAAACTGGATCAGTACACAGACTTTCCTGGCCGGTCCCTCCCTATCTCAGGATGTTGCATTCTCAGCACAGTCTATTCTTGAGAACTTCAAGAGGGAAAGAGGAGAGAACTGGGTCAATCAAAGCTCCTCTGAGAACCGTCCAGCATGTGGTAGCATTCATGGTGGCAAGAGAGGAAACTTAGGAGGAGGGGGCTGGAGGTGAGAGGAGGAAGCATGAATTCAACTACAACATTAATTTTGGGTCCACAAGCAGTCAACTCTCAGTATGCAGCTCAGGAAAGAGATCTAGGGTAGAGATGTAGATTTGAGGACATTCAATACATGACTCAGGAATGGCAAAAATGTTTCATCTTGTGTTTCTATCCTGAGATATTGCAGCATTTTCCTGGAGTGCTGAATTGAAAAAGGACTTTGAGGCAATATTCTTTCATAGTGGGGGAAAAAAGGTGTTAATTGATTAGTCAAGTTTGCATGCACACAGAGAAGGGGGAATGGAAGAATATTTGTAGCATTCATCCTGATCTGGATGGTAAATGATGTCATGGGATATATGAGATTATGAGAAGCATGTACATAGAATAAGAGTGAAAAGAAGATAAGGAAGAATTCTGAAGCACCCCAATATTTTAGAAGCATAAAGACAAATGCTGGTTTCTAATGGTTTAGAAAATGGACAAGGAAGGAGTATTTTCTTGCCACTTTATCATTGCACCAAACTGAGTGAAGTTAGTGTAGGGAAGAGACCAGAATGCTAAGGACACGTTTTATTATTTCTTATCTTTAATGCCTCCCTTTCATGCCAACCACATTCCAATATTCCCTCATCTGAGACTACCAGATTTTTAATCTAAAGGTTACTGTTCTATAAAAATATGATTCTAGCCACAAATACAAGCCATATGTATACCTTTAAATTTTCTAGTAGCTACACTGTTAAAAAGTTTGAAAAAGGTGAAATTAAATTTAGTAATATATCTTATCCACAAATATTTCAACATGCAATCAATATAAAACTATTAATGATATACAGTACATTCTTTTGTTTTTTTGTACTATGTCTTCAAATTCTGTTGTACATTTTACATTTACACAAATTTCAATTAGGACCAGCCACATTTCAAGTGCTCACCAGCCACATGAGGGTAGTGAGCGGTTGGAAGTGAGATCTTTGAGAGTATAGATCTAACCCTTAAAGGAATTAAAGAATCCCTAACTAAGGATGGATCCGTCCTGTGCAAACTTTAGCACCAATTACCATGATGTGCTGCTGCTTTGGTCAGGTGACCAGGTGTCCACTCACATGTCAGCCCCAATGTCAGGTCCCTGTCTTCATACCTTGCCCAGAGGCTGCCTTGGTAGCCTCCTTGGTACTCTGGCTCTTCCTCGCAGGCCCTTGTTCTTATCACTGACACCACCTTGCCGGTATTGTGAGCCACATTATTGGCTACCACATTTTCCTGGTACAGATCATTTGCTTGCCTACGTTCTTGAACCTTTCTATTCATAAATTTATTTGGCATATATTGGCTGCCTCCTGCATTCTAGGCCCTCTAGCACTTTGTTACTTCTCTGGGTACAGCAATCTTAGACAGTCAGGGAGAGAGACAAATAATCCAATAATCACAGTACTATTGTAAATGTTGTCACAGAGCTGATATGAGACAACAGAAAAGGGGGATATGACTTATTTGGGGGGGGATCCATTAATGTTTTCCAGAGCAGAAGTCACTTGGGTTGAGTTCAATGGACATGTAGGACTCATGGCTTATTCTCTGATCCCATTGATAAATAAATTAGAATAAAATTTGGCTATGTATAGCCAGAGACTCGAATTAATAGCAACTTAAACAAAGACGTGTTTATGTTTCTCACAAATGAAAGGCGTTCAGGAGAGTCAGCCCAGGGCTGATGTGGTGGCTCCGTACTCACCAGTGACCAGAGCTGCCTCTCTGCCATTCTTGGAGCTCAGCTTCTATCCTGAAGTTCACTTCTCCATACAGTATGGCTGTGGGGGACCCTGCTGTCATGCCTGCGCTTCAGGCAGCAGAAAAAGAAAAAAGATAAAAGGGAAAATGAGAGCACTTCCTGGCTAAGACAATGTGGTCTTGAGGACAGGGGTCATTGATAGGGAAAGGAGGCATGGAAAGTACAAGAAAGGAGAGAGAAAAGAAGATAAAACAAAGGAAGGAGCAAGATAGTGGCCACAACAGTAATGCTGTGATTTTAGAAAGAGCAATAGATATATATTCCCTTGGGGTAAAACAACAACAAAACCAAAACCAACAGGTACACAAGGATATAGTATATAAAATTGAAGTATGAGTATTTCATTGATTAGAAGGACAATAATTATATCAGGGATGCTATTTTCAATAGTTGTGTTTTACCAAATTTATTTCTCCCAATTGGAAGATATCCAGAAGCCCTCATTCTTAGAAGGAATTCTACTGAATTTTGTTTCTGAACTAAAGAAACTGTTTGAAAACTTGGACTGTGTATTTATGGGTTGCTTTGCCAGCCCGTAGAGGCAATATCTTTGAGATACTCAGCGGGGTTGACTTTGTCAAGTGTAACAAAGAATATTTCAAATACTGGGGGCTTGGCAAAATCCTTAGTGTGTTTTGCCAGGTGCTGTTCCATCAATTTTTAATACCCATTTTTTTAACAGACATTTAATCCATACTTATTTCTTACTGCTTTACTTCTTAACTCATCAAAATGTTATATTTCGAGAGCTTTTTGATGTGTATGGTACCTTTGGGCTTCTTTCCCCCTTCTTCAAAACAGGAAGTCATGTTAGCCAGGGGGACAAAAAAAAAAAAAAAAGAAGAAGAAAACCCTTCAATTTCGAAAAGGGTGTTAGCTCTGATTGCAAAAGCCTTGAGATTTGAATTGGTGTTGAACATGATTGAAATTGTCATCAAAGAAAACAGGGAACTGATTTGTGTGGGGATTTTTTATAAAATCATAGATGCAGTGTCAGAAGAGATCATGAATTGCTATGGTTTAAATAACGTTTGTTCCCACCAAAACGCATGTTGAGGCTTGGTCCCCATGTGGCAGTGTTGGAAGGTGGTGCTTTTAAGAAGTGATTGGGTCTTTAAGATGGATTGACATCTTTCTCATGAGACTAGGAAATGGATTAGTTCCAGAAAGAGCAGGGTGTTATAAGTCAAGGTTGCTTCTAGGGTTTTGCTCTTTTTTCATTTTTCTGCCATGTTTTGACACAGCATGAGGCCCTCACTAGAAGCCACCAGATGTGGCCACCCAATCTTTAACTTCCCAGCCTACAGAATTGTGACCTAAATAAACATCTTTTCTTTATCAATTATCCAGCCTCGGTTATTTTGTTAGCAACACAAAATGCACTAAAGCATCTATTCCCATCCTCCACTAAGGGATTGAATCCCTTCTGCAACTGTCCCAGTACATTATTGTCATAATGCAGCTTGAATACCTCTGATAACAAGAAACTCAGTGCCTGCTAAGTTGTGTATATATATATATATATATATATATATATATATATAAAACAAAATATATATATATATATATTTTTTTTTTTTTCAGAAAAGTCAAGCAGTGATATCTTTGAACCCTTTTCCACTGTAACTCATATCCTTTGGCTTTAATATGCCCTGCTTGGTCACACAGAATCCCTGTTTTTCCTTGGCTACATGACAGCCTTTCAAATGTTTGAAGACAGCCATGCTGTCTCTCTGATTTCCATGTTCTCTAAGTATAAAATGCCAAATCCCTTAAATTACTCACCTGGCAAGATTTTATGTCCATCCAACAACCAGGGGAACCCTCTCCATGCACCAATGTTTATCAATATTGCTTTTGAACTTTATCATCCAAAATTAAATAAAATAATCTAATCGTTGTGCCACCAGCTAAGACAATTGAAGGAATACAAGCCTATTCCGAGGCATCATATTTTCTTTCTATTTATGCAGCCTAAATTCTTCCCCAGATCACTGTTATCATTACACAAACACACACACACGAAGAAAGGGATAAGAACAATTGCTCAGCATATGGCATTAGAGAAGGGTACCAGGATTTTATTTGGACCGAAAATGGATATTCAATAATGAGAAACTGATGGTGCATGAGGACGACATGTATTTCATTAAATATACATTAATGTATAAATACATATGTACATATATATTCTGAGTTACTGGATGGAAATAAATCTGTATTTGCCCCCATAGACTCAATTCACAGCAGTTAATGTCTTGAATTTACTATATAATTAGAGCAGGTTCATTACTTAGTATAACAGGATTTGAAACAAATCAGCCTAAGTGTTTTAGAAATTTATAAGTAAAGGGCAGTGGGGTTATAGAGATCTATTGTACTCATCAGCAAGCTCTATCAGATTTTATAGATGCCTCATGGACTTTTCAAATATAGTCTTGTTCTCGTGATATAAATGTATGTTAATGGGATTCTAAAGTTAAAATAATTTAAGAAGAAGATACATGTCTTTTGTTTGGATCCACTGATATCTACTGCTGAAATTGCCTTTGCATCCTAAACTGTACATAGGAAGCCTTCTTGAATTTCCTCAGCTGAAATTCTTCTCTTCTTCCTACATAGCCCCATAGTACTGTGCTTGTATTTTAGTTAGTCCCGGGAACCTTCTGTTACACTAAAAACAATAAATAGAGCTTTTAATCCAAATGCCATTACTAATAGCTAGATAACCTTTTACACGTTACTTTATGTCTTCTTGGATCAGTTTCTTGTAAGAAGATGCTAGGATCTACCTCTCAGAAGTGTCTGCATGTGCGTTTGTGTGTGTGTTTGTGTGTGTGAGGAGAGAACGAGAGAGAGACTGAGATTGAGAGAGAGGGTGCGGGGGATTAATAAGAAAAAACATGTCAACACTTACCTTTCAAATATTTGAAGACAGCTATGTTGTTTACCATAATGTCTGACCTGTAGTCAGTTTTTACTAAATATTTATGTTTTATATTTCCACAGCCAATGAGTAGTTCATGTAAGTTTAGTAAGCCTCATTGTTTATCTAGCAAACTGCAGTTAGTCACCAACCCAAACATCCTCTCTTGGCTGTTTACTAAAATTTCTGAAGACAAAAAACCCACAGATTTGACCACAGCACCTCTCTAACAAGATAGGATTATGTATGTATTCTACATTCCCTGAATTTACTTTTCATACAGCCACTCACCCCCCAAACCTCCCTTCCCAGTGATTCCTTAGGCTTTGTAGAAATTAAAATCAGATATCTCTAGTAATTCTATAATATGATTTAAAACCATCATTTAAACCTAAGTGCAAATGTTACATGTAATTATAAATCTTTAGAGCCAAGTGCATTGACATTTATGATCAAGATATTTTTCTACTTTTTCTTTTTTTCTTTTTTGGAAATTCTAACAGATATAACAATAATATGACAACAAAAATATTGGTGGATAATAATTGGAGAGAAAAAACTTGACACATTTTAGATGATACAATTATTTTTCCATAAAAGCTAAAAAAAACCTACTGAAAGCAGAAGTTATGAAATAGCATGATAAGGTAGATAAATACAGAAAGATAAAAATAATTGCACTTATATAAATTAGGAATAAATAATTCAAAAATGTAATAAATGATATTTGTGAATGCAAACAAAAAATATAACTAAGAAAAAAGTTAAGAAGTCAAATAGAAGTCGTACGAAAAAAATACTAACTTGAGTGATATAAATATGTCCTGAATAAATTTAAAACACAATGTTGTAAAGATGCCATTCTCCCCAATGAATTTAAAAGTGCAGTGCGATTTCAATCATAATCCAAGCAAGATTATTTTGAAAGTTGAAAAGGTGATTATAAAATTTATATATGAGATTAAATGGATAAGGATAGCTTGGAAAGAAGAATGCAATGAGAACAAATTTTGAATACTAATTAAACAATATATCATTATAGGATTTTGCACATTTATGTGTGATGTGGGGAAAGCAGTCAAAAGACCTGGCATATACACAAATGGGACAAAAATAACACTGACTAGAATGCTCATCCTGGGGGAAAAAATGACTAAGTCTATGATGGGGAGGCCAGCCTAACACCACCATGAGAAATGCAGTAAAGAGAGAACATTCAGGATTTGGAGTAGGAGTATGGAGTGGGGTAAATAAATTCTGAAGGACAGTAGAGTTCAGTATTTAAATCAGTGACTGAGCTTTGAACTTGTCAATGATTGGGATAATATTTGAGTTTTGCTGAAAAGAAAGTGTTTCTGGGGCAGAATGAATGCTCTAAAATGGAATAGAATATGTTGTCTAAAAAACCCAATTAGAAATGAGAGAAAAATAAAAGAAAAATTATGCCTAGTCTCAATAATGACTGTCCAATTTATGCCTCTAACATGTATATACCAAATTCTCTCTAATAAGCATATATCTCTTTCATAAAAAGTATAATAAATATTATATGAAAGATAATTCTGAGGGATCCAACCCCCAAAAAGCAGATCTAATTAGGAATTTTAGATTTTCACAAATAGAGAGATGGGAAAATACCTGTTATGTTCATAAAATTGTATCAAAGGTAGATAAATCAGCACTTGTCAAGCTATTACAAAACTGTTCACATCGTTGTCACATTTGGGTAAATGAATTAAAGGAGTGGAAAAAGGGAAGAATGCTTCCCCACACAGCTTCTCTGATACATGCATTTATTTATTAGGCTATCAGAGAGAGCTAATCTCAAAGGATTCACTTAGTAGTGGAAATTATTACAGAGCAGAGAACTTACATAATCCATTATGAGTTAGAATTTTTATCAAACCACCTAATTAAAAGTTCTTTCTTTCTTAAACTGCTTAATGAGGAGCTGCATCATGACTCCTGAAGTGAGTCAGGGGTTTTCAAGGATTTAAGGATGTAGTAAGTAAATGCATAGCATGATATCTCATTAACCATCACACAGTTCCGTGGGAGTCAAAATAACACAAACATTGTTAGGTATTAAAATAAAATAGGGAAACATCAAATGCTGTCATCACCAGACTCCTAAAGAAAGCTGCTCTTTTTACAGACCCCTTCTTCCCTCAGATATATATTTTTAAATTTGTTTTTCTCTTTTATTACCATTCTCCTCTCCCATTCCACTCCTTAAGGACAATCTCTCTAATAGACAAAGTACATCATTTTGTTGGTAAATTTTCTTGCAAAATGTATATTATTGATATATGAGCATAAGTTTTAGATTGTGCATATTCTACTCTGCTATAGATCTCAATCTGTTATTTAAGTCACTGGAATCTATGTTGCTTTGTGAATATCTAGTCTGTTGCATCTAATTGCAGAGGCCTCCATGGAGTATATCTGCCATGTTTGGGCCAGTCACTCTGCAGGCAGAGATGCCCTCCAAATTCCCAGTACCAACAGCTCACAATAGTATGGTGAGCATCCACTGGCATGCTCCTTTTTGAAATGTGTAAAAATTCCTCTGGAATATATATCTAAGAGATAAACTGCTGGCTCATGGAGTATGCCGTTAATTGATGAATTTCTGCCAGAATGCTGTCCGGAACAATTAGAGCTGTGCACACTCCCACTCTTATTCACCTCATCCTTCTCCTCACTTGGCTTTATCCATTCTAATATCCCTACATAGACGCAAAGTGATATTTTAATTTCGCTTCTGTAGTTATTAATGAGTTTGAGCATTTCTTCATATGCCATTAGGGTTTAGAGTATCTTCTTATCAGACAGCCTATTTTGTCTTCTTGTCCATTTTTCTTTGGTGGTTATTGTCTTTTTCTTGTTAATTTTCAGAAAATATGTTATATTCAAGATATTTGTTCCTTGTCATTTCTAGAAATCGAAAATATCTTACCGCAATTTGTTATCCATTTGTAAACTTTGTCCATGGTATTTTCCATTGAATAAAAATCCAAATTTTTAATGTTATAGTTCATGATATAGTAACTCCCTCTCTTCTCCTCCACTGTTTTTACTGCTCTGTTCTCTGGAAGGAATTGTTAATAAATCTTTCCCCACAAGATTGTACAGATGTTTTCTGATATCTGTTCCCATTAATTTGACAGTTTTGCCTTTTATATACAGGTATTTAATTCATCAGGAGTCCATTTGTAAACAGTCTTTATTAGATATCTGCATTTATTTGTCTCCATGTTGTGAGCCATATAAACATCTATTTTTCTCACTGATTTAAGTACTGATTTTATAGTGTATTAAGTTCCAGTCACCATATATAAGTGGTCTGTCTCTAAACTATGTACTCTGTTCCCCCATTAGTCTATTTGTCTAGCTTTGTGCTAATACCTCACTAATCTGTATTGCTATGTCACTGTAGTATCTTATCATTTCTGATAGGCAATCTTCCCGCACCAATTCACACTGTTTCACAGTTGACTTCATTCTTTCACGTAAATTTTAGAATGAGTTTGTCATGCTCTTAAAGAAAAGGATCCAACTGAACTTTTGACTGAGATTGCTTTTAATATATAGATGGCATGTGAGAATTAGCATCTTTAAAAATTAAATCATCTCAGCCAAAAAGCACAGAATTAATTTTTATCTTCTGTCTTTTTACTGAGGTATTACATTTTTCTCCATGGAAATTATTATATGTTTTTGATTAGGATAAATTGTAAATACTTGATCGATCATGATGCTGTTATGAAATATATGTGTATGTGTGTATGTGTGCGTGTGTGTATATGTGTATATATATATATGTAGTATATAAATTTCTGTTTGGCCTATCATTATAGCAGAGATTATTATTATATTATGTTAAATAACAATAGTAATAGCATCATCTGCATATTGTCCATAATCTTAAGATAGTGAATCTACTATTTTGTCTTTCAATATTTTGTTATTCCTTTATGATATAGAACCCTTGCCAAATTAAGGCATTCATTTCTATTTCTTATTTGCAAGAAGTTGCTTTTTAAATTATAAATTGATGTTGAATTTTAAGTAAACATTTAATTGAAATATGCATTTTGAAAAATGCACAAATCACAAAAGTATGCCTCAAGGATTTTATTTCTGCTTTGTTTTATTTTTAAATACAATTTTTATTTAGAATGATGTTGGGTTTGCAGAAAAGTTGCAAAAGTAGTTCAGAGAGTTCCCAAACATTTCTCGAATTTTATAATCTGAATTATTGCAGTACCTTTGTCAAAGCTAAAGATCAATTTTGCCTTACTATTAACCAAATTCAAGTTTTTATTAAAACATTACCAGTTTTTCCACTAATGTCCCTTTTCTCTTCCAGGATCCAATCCAGTACGCTACATTACATTTAGTTGTCATGTCTTCTTGGTCTCCTCTGGTTGGTGATAGTTTTTCAATCATTCCTTGTTTTTCATGATCTTGATGGTTTTGAGGAGTACTAGTCAGGTATTTTGTAGAATTTTTCTCAGTTTGGGTCTGTCTAATTCATTTTCTAATAAGTAGACTGGGGCTATGGGTTTGGGGAAAGAACATGGCAGAGGGGAAGAGCCCTTCCCATCCCATCCTATAAGGGAATATGTAATAACCACATGCCATCAATGGTGATGTTAATCTCCATCACTTGGTTAAGATTCTGTTGCCGGGTTTCTCCACTGCTCTTAATATTCTGTTTTCTGAAAGGAAGACATTAAGTCCATCCCACATTCAAGGTGGGTGGGGAGGATTAAGCTCCACTTCCTGGAGAGAGGAGTATCTATTATACATACATCATCTGAAATTCATTTGTAAGGAAGTTTCGCCGCTTCATTTTTTATTCAATCATGTAATTGTATCAGCATGTATAATTATTTTATACTTTTAGTTATAATATAATGCAAATTGCTTTTTGTAGTTGTTGCTTAAAACTATTTTAGCTTTTCCCATTGGGAGCTCTTTCAGGTTAGATCCTGAGTCCCTTTGACCTGTCTTATTCTTTCTTTCATCCATCTATCTGTCTGTCTGTCTATCTATCTATCTATCTATCAATAGTACTTTGTTACTTTCTGGCTTACAAACTATTTCTAGCCCATCTTCTATTTTCCTTGTCCTACCTTTAAAATCTGCATTTTCCCTAAGAATTCCTGATTACTTTAATTGCATTATGGTATTTCAAAATTGAAATCTGGGTCCTGAGATGTTCAATTACTACTGGGAGATGCTGAATTTTACCAAAAGCTTTTTCTCCACTTATTAATATAACCATGACTTTTTAATATTTTATTTTACTATTTGACAAATTATGCTGATTTGTTTTATTTGCTGGACCATCCTTATATTTTTGTGTAAACCAAGTTTGATTATGGAATATAACTTTAATGTACTGTTAGGTTCTTTTATTTAGTATAATTTTTATATTCTTTTTTTTTTTTTTTTTTTGAGACAGAGTCTCACTGTGTTGCCCGGGCTAGAGTGCCGTGGCGTCATCCTAGCTCACAGCAACCTCAAACTCTTGGGCTCAAGCAATCCTTCTGCCTCAGCCTCCCGAGTAGCTGGGACTGCAGGCGTGCGCCACCATGCCCGGCTTATTTTTTCTCTATATATTTTTAGTTGTCCGATTAATTTCTTTCTATTTCTAGTAGAGACAGGGTCTCACTCTTGCTCAGGCTGGTTTCGAACGCCTGAGCTCAAAGAATCCGCCCGCCTCAGCCTCCCAGAGTAATTTTTATATTCTTAGTAAATAAAATGAGCCTGTGGTTTTATTTTGTTACACTGATTTTATCTACTTATTGTAGAATCAGAATTATATTGGCTTCACAAATAAGTTGGGCAACTTTTGCTCTGTTTACTCCCTAGAACAATATCTATGAGATAGAAATTATCTATTTAAAATTTGTTAGCAATCCCTGTGCCTGAATTTTAGGATAAAGGGAGGATTCTGACTAAGATTTTTATTTCTTTGACGCTTTCTTCACTGATTTTTCTTTCATCAAGCTGAGCATTTTACAGTACTCTAGAAATTTATTTATTTATTTTAGGTTTTCATATGTAAAAAACATTCACATTGTTAAAATTGTCCTCTCTATTATTTTTGTCTCCAACATGAGTGTGGCTATTTCATATATTTTTAAATTTTGTGTATTTTTATCTTTTGCCTATTTTGTCAGTCTTATCAAAGTTTTATCTACTTTATTAACCTTTTCAAAAAATACCATTTTATTTTGTAAATTTTTCTACCATTTTTGTTCTTTATTTTGTTGATCTATGCCTTTACATTTTTATTATTTTCTTTTTTTTTATTCTGTGACTTAGCATAATTGCTTTTTTTCCAACATTTGAGTTGAATGGCTAACTATTCTGTTTGTACTTTTCATGTTCCTTTTGCTCTATTATCTAAGTTTCTGCTACATTCCACAAATTTTGACAGGTTATATTACATTACCATTTCTTTTTATGTATTTCTGAAACTTTTTATGATATTTTTTAACCCACCAGTTATTTAGTTGTATGCTATTTAGTTTCTCCAATATATGGAATCTATTTACATATGTGTGTAACTATAATTGTGTATACAATTACAGCTCAGGTTTATTGGTTGTATTAATATTTAGAGCACTAGTTTCAATGTTCTCATCCTAAAATATTAAGCTCAACATCCTATGTTAGATTCCTCAGATTGCTCATCCTCCAGTCATACTTTGCATGAAACAAACTTCTTTCCTAAAGCTATGCTTTCCAGATCCCTGTCTGTTGTAATGTTTATCAATTACATTTTAGGAATATACTCAGTTTTACAGGATGGTTTTGTATTACATTCTTGATGTAGTCTATAATTTGGGGGATTTCTGTGTCATGACACTTTGGTTGCATTTTTTTAGACATGTTTTTCTTTTTTTTTTTTTTTTATTTCAGCATATTATGTGGGTACAGATGTTTAGGTTACATATGTTGCCCTTGCCCCCACTCCCTCCCAAGTCCGAATTTCAAGTGTAGACACTTTTTTCTTTAAGCACAATATTTTAAACAAGTACATGAAAAAATAAATACTCTCAGCTCTTAAATGTCTGACAAAAATATTTTTGAAAGCTTACGTTTTATTGATATTTTAGTTAAGTATAAAATATTTTTAATATCTGCACAATCTTTTGTAATCTTTCTTCTCCCATACCTAACATTGGTAATTGTGTCTTCTCTTTCTTCTTTCATAATCAATCTGGCTACAGATTTATCAGTTTTATTAGTCATCTCACAGAATATCTTTTGTTCTGTTGATTTTCTGAACTATTTTCTTTTTTCTGATTGATTGATTTTCATTGTGACTTTTATTTTTTTCTTTTTTTCTGCTTATTCTGGGGTTTCATTTATTTATTTATTTTTAGTTTTTTTAAGGTGGAAGTTGAAGTTACTCATTTGAGACCTTTTTATTTTCTAACATAGCCATTTAATGTTATAAATTTCCCTATAATTGTTTTTTTAGTTAACTTCAACATATTGGGATATGTTGAGACCTCATTTCTCATCAATCCAAAATACATTTTAATTTTCCTTTTCATTTCATTTTTGACTCTTGAGCTATTTATAAATGTATTGGTTGGTCTTTAAATATTTGATATTCCCATTATCTTTCTGTTATTCGTATCTGATTTAATTGTATTGTGGTCTGAAAATGTACTTTGTATGATTTGAATGCTTTTCAATTGATTGAAAGTTGTTTTATGGCAAAGAACAAGGACTATTTTAAAAAATGTTACATGTGCACTTGAACAGAATTCTGCTGTTTTGGAGTGAAGTGTTCTATAAATTTCAATTAGGTCAAGTTGATTGATAATATCGTTCAAGTTTCCTATATCCTTACTAATTTTCTGGCCACTTGAAGTTCTTCCACAGCTTACTAATACTGTATTTACTCTTTTTTCAGTTCTTTTTATTTTTCATTTTATTTTCCATAGTTTCTATTGTTATGTCTTCAAATTTACCATTTTTTTCTTCTGCCTCTTATAATCTGCTGATTAACCTCATCCACTGTATTTTTTATATCTGACATGTATTTTTCATTTCCAGATGTTTGATTTACATCTTTTCATATCTTCCATGTCTGTACTTAATCTGTTCACTATTTTCTCTAGCTTCTTGAGTATATGGAATAGCATTATAATAATTGTTTTAATGTCATTGTCCAGCAATTTTACCACCTGTTTAGTTTCTGGCTTAGTTTTGATGGATTTATGTTTTCCACCAGCGGTTTACAATTTCCTGCTTCATTTGCCACTCTGGATGGAGAGGACAGACGCTATGCCCAGCCCTGCATGTGGCTTGATAATTTTTCCACTTTATCATTTATGTGGTTTTTGCATGTAATTTCCTTACACATATGCTCTGACCTGTACTAGGTTGAAAACTCAAGAAGAATTCCTTTCAGATTTTCAGAATCCTCTCTCTGTACAGCTTTCTACTCTCTGATAAGATGCCATTCAAACTCCAGCCATGTTGGCCTCTCTGGATTCCCAGGTCTGTTTCTTCAATTCAGGGAGACAAGTAGCCACTGCCTGCATTCCTTCTGCCTGTATGGCAGCCTAGAAATTTTTGCCAGCCAATAAACTGGTAATTATAGAGCTCAACTTTTTCCCCATCCCTCAAAGATCACTATTTTTCATTACTTGATGTCTAATGTCTCAAGAACTGTGGTTTCATTTTTTTTTGTTTTTCCTTTCAGTTATGTTATTTCAGGTGGGAGTGTAAATCCAGTCCCTATTACTCCATCTTGGTTGGAAATGAAGGTTCTGACTTGGATTTTGATAGAAAAATGTTTTAATTACTAATATGACAACCTGAAAGAGTTTTATTGGGAGTCATGAAGGCTGTTATCTATATCACGTCTCCTACAAACATAATTACAATGTAAATCAAGATGATATCTCATCACTCTTACCTGACTAATTGAGACAAGGATGAAGATGTTACAGTTAATTGGCCTTAAATTATCTTTTATCCATACCACTCAACAACAACATCTTTATGCTGATCATGGAATATTCTTACCTTCAACGTTTTTAGTCACTAGAGAAAGCAGATTCATTCTACTATGGTCATTGAAGAATCTCCCCATTACATTGTGGACAATTAATTGAATTGGCTGAACACATTACATTTTTTGTTGTCAATTTCTCCCATTTAGGGAACAGTAAGTTTACCTTGTTGTTTCTTCTCTTTTTCTTCTTCTTCCATTTAATTGTGTATTTCCTTCATGAATTGTAGTGTGGGTTTCAGGATCACTGTTAAATTATTCCCTAATTACATTTTATTCTTTGCTCTCCAAGAAAATGAAACCCTTGAGACATGTTAATGTCTTGACTGTAGATAGAAGTTCACTCCTTACAGCAGGGCTGAGCACAGAGACTTGTCACTCTCAGCACTGGCCTATATGAGGCAGGAACTGCAGGCAGCATGCTGGACTGAATATCTTTAGGCAGGCTGTGGGAAAGAGGTGAGATAATCCATATTTGATTTTATTGCCTATGTTTTCTAGTAATGATGACGTGAGACTCATCTGAGATGTGAGTTATCTTCCATTTCAACACTTACTGTGCTGTCCCTTGGGCACAAGGGTGTAGCAGGCACCCCTGCATCAAAGAGAGTTAAGAGGCAGCATGGATGGCTTGAATACAAATACCCCACCAGCAGCTCAGCAAAAAGAGGCAAGTGGACTTTTACAAGGTTTTTATTATTTTTTTTTTCTTTATACTTTTTGCTATTCGGCGGGGGGTGTGATGGTGATAATAAAAATTAAGTTGTAAAACAAGATAAAGAGTATTAAAGGGGACATCTAAATCCTGTTGTGACTCTTGGATAAGAAAGGACAACAGGAGAAAAGACAATGGAGCCTTCATTGATATAAATATCTCATTTTAACTCTTTGGTTATTGTTGTTGTTGTTGCTGTTGTTTTTCTAAAAGTTAAGAAACAAACATCTTTTTTTTGGCTTTCCTTCGCTGAGCTGGTTCACTTTCTCTACTCTTAACCATTTGGTATCTGCTTCATACCACACAGAAAAGCAGAGTTATTTTCACAATTACGTAAATAGAGTTGTTTTTAAAAACATTCAAAGTACTTTACGCTAATGTGTTTAATTTATTGTAGCTGCAACTATGCACTGCCTTTTCTACTAATACTTCAAAAGGTGTGTTCAGCATAAATCAATGACAAAACTTGTTTAACTTACATGGACATTTTATGACTATTTTATTAATAATTTGGGTATTTTATACTATAATTATATCATTCCAATACACTTTAGATATAAATAAAATGATTACATGAAAGTAGATTGTTAAATTTACTAGTAAAAGTTGTTTGTCTTTCTTCATCAGCAACCATACCCTAAATATCCTTAACTATATGCTGTTGACAGTAATTTAAGGTAATGATGAAGACGAGTTTCGTATCATTTCTTTGAAGATATTCTGAGAATGCCCATGGGTGCTACATTTAATGTTTTGAAGACCTTCTAATAGCTTTGTTTGATCACATGCATCTCTCTTATGGTTTCTGCAATGTGTTATAAAGTGGTGATACTTTTACTACTTACTGATTAATACATTCCTTCCAATATACTTCTGATTTTGTCTCCTATGACTGTGTAAGAGT
>RJWJ010024887.1:0-24429 GCA_004363605.1 Indri indri | reverse complement strand
CAGGCATGCGCCACCATGCCCGGCTAATTTTTTCTATATATATTCTTAGCTGTCCAATTAATTTCTTTCTATCTTTTTTGGTAGAGACGGGGTCTCGCTGTTGCTCAGGCTGGTCTCGAACTCCTGAGCTCAGAACGATCCGCCCGCCTCGGCCTCCCAGAGTGCTAGGATTACAGGCGTGAGCCACCGCGCCCGGCCTCATTTATTCACTTTTAACGTTGTTATTGATATAGCTGGATTTTATCTGTAATTTTAGTTTTGTTTTCTCTGTGTCTTATGTATTTCTTGTTCTTCTATTTGTCCTTTATTGCTTTCTTTTGCATTAAATGATTGTTTTCTAATATAGATTTTAACTTCTCAAGTGATTTTTCACTCTCTTGTTATTTCCTTACTGGTTGCTCTAAGGGCTTACCGTATACATCTTATCAGAATCGACTTCAGATTTATACTAACTCAATCCCAGTGAGATGTAGAAAAATTATTCCTACATGGTTTTGTTCCATTTCACCCCTTTTTGTTATATTATTGTTATATTATACATATTTTATATTTGTAATAAACCCAATAATACAGTGTTATAATTATTACTTTACATAAGTCTTTAGAAAAGCTGAAAGGAGAGCAACTATGTATTTATAGCTTTCGTTTTATTAACCTCCTTATGTCACATTTTTGATCCCCCTCATTTGCTTTTATGGATTCAAGTTACCAATTGATGGCATTTCTTTAGTACAGCTCTTCACCTATTTACCTCTGTTGAGTTGGTATTGACAAACGTATTACATTTATATATGGTAGAGACCTAGCAATACAATGAAATGCCTATGATTCTATACAATTGCTTTTTAATTCAGTTAGGAGAGGAAAAGGGGGAAATACACATTCATATTGTCTTTTATAACTACTTTTATGGGTGCTCTTTGTTTTATGTGTGAATTTGATTTATTGTCTGGAGTCATTTGCTTTCTGCATAAAAAAATTCTTCTAGTAGTTCCTCTAAAGTGGGTCTGCTAACAAGGAATTCTATTTTTGTTTATCTGGGAATGTCTATTTTGCCTTCTTTTTGAAAGATAGTTTTTCTGGATGTAGGATTTTTGGTTGACATTTTTACTTTGAGCACTTTTAATATGTTGTCCCCACTGTCTTCTGGGTTCTGTTGTTTCTGATGAAAAGTCAGCTCCACATCCAGCCTCCTGACGCCAGAAAAGGGGAGGGTGTTGAACAGAGTGACACATGGCCTCGCCTCCCACCATCTCATTCACCAAGAGTAGCTGGGTAATGGTTCAGTACCTCACTCTTAACAATTGGTAGAACAACAAAATAGAAAGTCAACAAGGATATAAAAGAGTCAATACTGGTATCATTGAATTGATTATTACTGTTGAATTGTCTGTTTTTTACTTTAGTTCTAACAGGTTTTGTTTCATATATTTTAGGCTCTGTTGTTAGATGCATATATAATTTTTGTGTATAATATTTATTCTTTCCTATTGAATTCCTATTGAATTTACCCTTTTGTCACTACAAAATGCCCCTCAATGTCTCTAGTAACATAGTTTGTTTTTAAAGCCTATTTTGCTTGATTTTAGTATAACCATTCCAGCTTTTTTATGTTTACTGTTTGCATATCAGCTTTTTCCAACCTTTTACTTTGAACCTATGTGTCTGTGAAACTGCAGTGTATCTATTGTAGATGGCGTATACTTGGATCCTGTTTCTTAAGCAGTCTGGCAATCTCTGCCTCTTTATTACAGATAATATAACTATTAACATAGTTGAATTTATATCTGCCATATTGCTACTCGTTTTCTACATGTCTCATGTCTCTTTTGTTTAATTCTTCATTTATTGCCTTGTGTGTGTGGAATAGGTATGTTCCAGATATGTTACAATTACACATGCATTGTAGCAAATACTTTTATGATATCCAACAAGTCTCTGAGGCTCAGTTCATTTTTCTTCATCATTGTTCTTTCTATTTTCAGACTGAATTATCTTTATGATCTATGTTCAAGTTCATTGATTATTTCTTCTGCTGGCTAAAATTAGCTGTTTAGCCCCATTAGTGAATCTATCATCTAAGTTATTGTACTTCACAACTCCGGAATTTCTCTTTGTTGATATTCTCTATTTGATGAATCTTTGTCATCACAATTTACTTTGTTCTTTAAACGTGGTCTCCTTTAGTTCTTTAACATTATTTATGATACCTTTTTTGAAATTTTTCCTTCCTAAGGCCACATTTGGGCCTCCTGAGATAATTTCTATTTACTGCTCTTTATTCCTGTTTAAACGTCACACTTCTCTTTGTCTTTGCATGTTCCACAATTTTTTCGTAAAAAGACTGATCATTTTAAACAATATATTGTAGGAACTCTGGATTCTAATTCTTCCCCTTAGCCAGGGGTGATTATTTTTGTTAATTTATTTGTTCACTTGTTTTACACTTTGTCTGCAATGATTCTGTAGTCTTTCTCCTACAGTTTGCAGCCACTGATGGCTCTGTTCAGTTGGTTGTTGTTTTGTTTTTTTTTAATTTTTGTGTTTGATGTGTAAGGCGGGCTTCATTGTTGTCACCCTGGGTCAGCATAGCCTAGTGGTCAAGCTGTGATTGGTCAGAGCCTTTGTTTAAATATCTTAAGCCAGTGAATCTTCCACCCTTTGCTTAAGGGATTTCTGTGTGGATTGGGACATACGAAGTTTAGGTACTTTGTACTCTGCTCTGTCTTTTACTGTCTGTTTGCACAAAGTCTCACGGTCAGCCCCAGGGATAAGCAGAAAACAGGAAACCTCTCTGCTCTCTCTTGAGAGCATGTACAATATTCCAAATCTCCAGGAATCCCTTTTAAAATTTTTGTTAATCTATTGCTTGTCCCAACCAGCATTGAACATTAGGTTGCTGTTATGTTCACCTCCCCCAGTTGTTTGCCACTGAGATCACTATTTCTTGACATAGTGCATGAGATTTTCTATGGAGCTCAAAATTGGGTGAGCCATCTTTGTTGCCAGTGAGGCTGCTGGTCCCCAAGGCTACTGTGCCACTGAGCCTGGGTAGGGGGATGGCAACCCCAAGTTAAATTGCCACAGACTTCGCTGTTCTTACAAAGGTCTAGTATTTTTTTCTTCAATTGTTATATGCCTTTGGTTAATTTCCAGAGTTCTTAAATGGTAGGTTTGTCCAATTTTATCATTGCTTTCTAGGGAGTGGTTATACCAAGGTGCTTATTCCACCATTCCAGAAGTGGCCAAAATATTCTTGAGTTAATTTTGTTTTTTGAATACATATAACATTAACATACTTCCAAAGGTCGAAACTATACAAAAGGATCTACTGAGAGAAATGTTTCTCCTTCCCAGATCCCTTCCGTCCTGATTCCCCCCACCTCTTGTAGGGAACCAATGTCAGTGTCTTCTAGCTTATAATTCGTGTTCGTTATTTGCAAAACATGTGATTATTTTTTCATTTCCCTTTCTTTATTACAAAGAGCAATGTGGCATTCTAGAATGTCCTTTCATGGTTTGCTTTTCTCACTTCACAAAATCTTCTGAAAATAACTCCATATTCATTCATGAAGATCTTGCTCTTGCTTTGTTCAAGTTGCACAGCATTCCTTGGTGTGTACACACTACATACAGCCTTTCCAACCAAGCTCTTGTGTTTGCATGTGTAAGTAGTTTCTAGATGGCAGTTCTGCACACTATTCCGTGGCTTTCCTGCCACATCTATACATCTACTTCTCTGTACATCAGATCCACCCCGAGAAGGGGTTCTCTGAGGCTGCTGCCTCCAATCCAGTCATTTTCAAACTCCTTCATGGCAGCTAGTGCTGTGAAATGCTATTTCTCACCTGTGTTTTCCATGCCGGCATTTAATGTTGGACTTTCTTTCTCTGGTGATGATCCTGTATATGCTTTTTAGTCTGCTGTGTGCCCTTTTTAAAAACGTTCTTAAATAACACAAATTAACCATTTTAAAGTGAACCATTCAGTGGCATTTAGTATAGTCACAGTGCTGTGGTTTTTATTTGTGCTTTTTGTGCTATATCTAAGAATTTATTGCCAATCTCGCGGTCATAAATAGTTACCCCTATATTTTCTTCCAAGAAATGTACGCTTTTAGCTCTAATATTTGGGTCACGTGCATTTTGAGATCATTTTTATATAGTGTGAGGTCAGGGTCCAACTTCATTTTTGGTATGTGACCATATGGTTGCCCCAGCACTATTTGTTTAAGCAAATACTCTTTTGCCACTGATTTCTTGGTGCCTTCGTTGAAAATCCATTCACCACATATGTGACACTTTATTTCTGAGTTCTACACTGTATTTCATTGGTCTATACGTCTGTCCTTGTGTCAGTAGCACATTGTTTTGATTACTGTAGCTTTGTATAAGTTTCAAAATTGGCAAGCTCGAATCCTCCAGTTTTGTTCTTTTTCAAGATCATTTTAGATATTGGGAACCTTGTACAACTACATATAAATTTTTAGATCATTTTTTACATTTCTGAAAAAAAACGCTTTTGGGATTTTGATAGGGATTGTATTAAATCTATAGATCACTAGATAATATTGCCATCTTAATATTAAATCTTCCAATTGATGAATATTGGATGTTCCAATAATTTAGGTCTTCTTTAATTTTTCTCAGCAGCATTTTATAGTTTTTAGTGTAGAAGTCTTTCACCCTCTTGGTTTAATTCATTCCTAGGTATTTTATTCTTTTAGATGCTTTTATAAATGGAATATTTTAAAATTTCCTTCTTGGATTATTCATTCTTGCTATATAGAAACACAACTGATTTCTTTGTCTGTATTGAACATGTACCCTTCAACTCTGCTGAACTCAATTATTAGCTCTAGCAGCTTGTGGATTCTTTGAGATTTTCTATAAATAAGATTGTGTCATCTGTAAATATAGTTTCACTTCTTCCTTTCCTATTGAGGGGGCGATGCTATTTGTTTACTTCTTTATTTGTTTAATTGCTATGGCTAAAACTTTTAGCACATTGTTCAATAGCAGTGGTGAAAGGATGCATCTTTGTCTTATTCCTGATTTTAGGGAGAAAGTTTTCAGTCTTCTATCATTAAGTATGTTACCCGTGGGTTTCTATGAATGTCTTTTATCACATTTTGGAAGTTTCCTTTAATTGCCAATTTTCTGTGTGTTTTTATCCTGAAAGGCTGTTGGATCTTGTCAAATGCTTTTTCTGAGTCAATTGAGATGATCACATAATTTTCCTCCTTCATTCTATTAATGTGTTATATAACATTTATTGATATTCTTATGTTGAACCATGAACCACCCTTGCATTCCAGAGATAAATCCCATTTGGTCATGGTATGTAATTCTTTTAACATGCTATTGAATTTGGTTAACCAGTATTTTGTTAAGAATTTTTGCATTTATAAAAGATATTGGTATCTAGCTTTTCTTATGGTATATTTTTCTGGCTTTGGAATCAGAGTAACACTTGCCTTGCAGAATGTGTTTGTGTTTTCTTTGTTGGGGGGTTTTTAATTTTAGATTCAAACTTTTTACTTTTGTGAGTCTGTTCATAATTTCTATTTCTTCTTGAGTAAGTATTGGTAATTTGTGTAATCCTAAAAATTTGTCCATTTTATCTAGGTTATCTAATTTGTTGGCGTATAATTATTGATAGTACTTTTATAATTTTTATTTCCGTAAGGTCAGTTTTAATGTTCCCACTTTCATTTATGATTTTAGATATTTGTACCTTCTCGAATTTTTCTTAGTCTTTCTAGTTAAAGTTTTCAATTTTGGTGATTTTTTTCCAAAAATAATGAACTTTTGTTTTAATTATCTCTATTTAATCTCTATTTATCTCTACTCTCATATACGTTATTTAACTATTTCTGCTAACTCTAGGTTTAGTTTGTTCTTCTTTTTCTAGTTCCATAAGGTATAAAGTTATGTTATTGATCTTCTTTCTTAATGTAGGCACTCATAGCTAGAATTTTCCCTCTGAACACTTCTTTCACTGCATCCCATAAGTTTCGGTATGTTGTGCTTTAACTTTCATTTTTTAAAGTATTTTCTAATTTCCCTTATGATGTATTCTTTGACTCAATAGTTTCTAAAGAGTACGTTTTTTCATTTCTGTATGTTTGTTAATGTTTTAGTTGTCCTTCTGTTACTGATTTCTGGCCTCATTACATCGTTGTTGGAGAAGGTATTTTGTATGACTTCTGTCTTTTGAAATTTACTGAAACTCTTTCATTGCCTAACATATCCCTTCTGGAGAATATTCCATGTGCACGTGAGAAGAACGTGTACTTGGGTGGAATGTCTATATATGTTTGTAGGTCTAGTTGGTTTATAGTATTTTTCAACTCCTCTGTTTCCTTTTTGGGCTTCTGTCTGGCTGTACATTATTTTGTTGTTTCGTTTATTTTTAATATAAATTTTGTGCATATTTAAGATATATAACATGTTCTGAGACAGATGGATAGTAAAATGGTTACTATAGTGATATAAATTAATATATTCATCTTACATAATTACCCTTATATAGTACCCTTACAGCTGTAATCTACTCATTTGGCAAAAATTCCAAATACAATACAGTATTATTAACTATACTCCTCATGTTGCACATTAGATCTTTAGACTTCTTCATCCTACATACCTGCTGATTTGCATACTTTAACCTATATCTCCCCATTTCCTCCCCCACACCCTGTCCCTGGCAACCATTGCTTTATTCTATTAATCTCTGTATATTTGGATTTTTTTTCTTTTTTAGATTCCACATATAAGTGAGATCATACAATATTTTTCATTCTGTGTCTGGCTTATGTCACTTAGCCTAACGTCCTACAGGTTCATCCATGCGGCAACTGGCACGACTGCCTTCTTTTTGTGTGTGTATTTACTAGTTCCTTTATCCATTTGCCCATCAGTGGACACTTAAGTTGTGGCCCTATCTTGACTGTTGTGAATAATGCTGCAGTGAACATAGGAGTGCAAATATCTGTATGAAGTGGTGATTTTATTTTCTTTGGGTATATACCCAGAAGAGGGATTGCTGGGTCACATGGTAGAATATTTTTAATTTCTTTAGGAACCTCCATTCTGCTTTCCATAATGGCTGCACCAATCTGCATTCCTGACATCAGGATACAAGGGTTCCCTTTTCTCCACACCCTCAACCACACTTGTTTAATAGCTATCCTAATGTGTGTGAGGTGATATCTCATAGTGGTTTTGATTTGCATTTCCCTGATGATTAGTGAGTTGAACATCTTTTCATGTACCTGTTGGCCATTTGTATGCGTTCCCTGGAGAAGTATCTATTCAGGTCCTTTGCCCATTTTTAAATCAGGTTATATATTTTCTTGGTATTTATGAGTTACTTACAAACTTTAGATATTAACCGTTTATCAGATATATAGTTTGCAAATATTTTCTTCCAATCCATAGGTCAACTTTTCATTTTGCTCGTTGTTTCCTTTGCCGTGCAGAGATTTTTAGTTTGATGATATACCATTTATTTGATTTTCCTTTTGTAGCCTGAGTTTTTTGGTGTGATATCCACAAAATCATTGCCAAGGCCAATGTCAAGGAGATTTTCTGCTATGTTTTCTTTTTTAGACTTTTATGGTTTTAGGTCTTATGTTTAGATCTTTTATCCATTTTGAGTTGATTTTTCTGTATAGTGTAAGGTAAGAGTCCAATTTCATTCTTTGGCATGTGGAAATCCAGTTTTCCTAACACCGTTTATTGAAGAGAGTATCCTTTCCCCATTGTATTTTCTTGGTGCCCTTGTTAAAAATTAATTGGCTGTATAAGTTTAGATTTCTTTCTTGGCTCTCTATTCTGTTCCACTTGTCTATGTGTTTGTTTTTTATGCCTGGACCATATTGTTTTGATTACAATAGTTCGTAATATAATTTTAAATCAGAAAGTGTGATGCCTCCAACTTTTTCTTTTTCAGAATATCTTTGGCTTTTTGAGGTCTTTTGTGGTTACTTACATATGAATTTTAGAATTTTTAAAAATTTCTGTGAAGAATGCCATTGGGATTTTTACAGGGATTGTGTTGAATCTTACATTTCTTTGGATAATATCTTACATATCTTTGGATAATATGGACATTTTGACAATATTAATTCTTCAGATTCATAAGCACAAGGTATCTTTCCGTTTACTTCTGTTGCCCTCACTTTCTTTCATCGGTGATTTATGGTTTCCAGTGTACAGGTCTTTAACCTTCTTGAATTAAATTTATTCCTAGTAAATTTTTTGGTACTATCATAAATGGGATTGTTTTCTTGGTTTCTTTTTTGGCTAGATCATCATTTGTAGAAATGCAACTGATGTTTTTGTATTCATTTTGTATCCTGCAACTTTACTGAATTCATTTATTAGTTCTAACAGTTTTTTGGTGAAGTCTTTGGAGTTTTCTATACGTAGGCTCATGTCATCTCCGAAAAGAGGTGATTTTACCTCTTTCTGATTTAGATGCCCTTGATTTCCTTTCTTTGTCTGCTCTTGGTGGTACTTCCAGGACAACGCTGAGTAGAAGAGGCAAGAGCGGACACATCCTTGCCGTGTACCAGATCTTAGTGAAAAAGCTTTTAGTTTTTTCTCATTGATTATAATGTTAGCTGTGGGGTTTTCACAAATGGGCTTTATTATATTGAAGAATGTTCCTTCTATGCTTGAATTGTTAGAGTTTAGGTCAGAGATGATGCTGAATTTGTCAAATGCTTTTTCTGTGTCAATTGAGATGATCATGTGGTTTTTAACTTTTACTCTGTTGATGTGGTGTATCATATTGATTGGTTTATGTACGTTAAACCAGCTTCGCATGCCAGGGATAAATCCCACTTGTACAGTTTGATGTGTTGTTAAATTCAGTTTGCTAATATTTTATGGAGGATCTTTGTTCATCAAAGATACTGGCCTGTAGTTTTCTTGTGGTGCCCTTGTCTGACTTCAGCATTAAGGAGATGTTGGCCTCATAAAATGTGTTAGGAAGTAGGCCCTCTAGCTCCATTTTTTGGAAGAGATTAAGAAGTATTGATATTAATTCTTCTTTGAATGGTAGTATTCATCCATGAAGCTGTCTGGTTCTGAGCTTTTCTTTGTTGAGAAGTTTTTAATTACTGCTTTGATCTCTTTATTTGTTATTGGTCTGTTCAGGCTTTCTATTTTTTCCTGATTCAATGTTAGTAGGTTATATCTTTCCTACAAATTTATTCATCTCCTCTAGGTTATGCAATTTGTTGGGCTATAATTGTCCATAATAGCCCCTTATGATCCTCCTTATTTCTGAGGCAGCTATTGTAATGTTTCTACTTTCATTTCTGATTTCGAGTCTTCTCTCTTTTTTCCTAAGTTAGTCTAGCTAAGAGTTTGTTGATTTTGTTTATTTTCTCAAAAAACCAACTCTTAGTTTTATTGATTTTTTTCCCCCTATGGTTTTTCAGTTCTCTAACTTGTTTCTCTTTTGATTTTTTATTTCCTTTCTTCTGCTAACTTCAGGGTTAACTTGTTCTTCTAATTCCTTGAGGTAGAATTTTAGGCTATTTATTTGGGATCTATCTTCTTTTTTTAATGCAGGTAAGGCATTTATTTCTGTAAACTTCCCTCTTAGAACCGCTTTTGCTGCATCTCATAGGTTTTGGTATGTTGTGTTTCGATTGTCATTTGTCTCAATATTTTTTAACTTCCTTTTTGATTTCTTCTTTAACTCTGCCCATTATCGAAAGTGAATTATCGAAGTCTTCAAGTGCGACTGCAGGACTGTCTTTCTTCTTCCAGTTCTGTCAGTGCTTTCTTCATATATTCCGGATTCCGTATTTTGGTGTGTATATATTTATGATTGTTAAGTCTTTTGAGTAATTGATCCTTTTCTCAGTATATAATGTTCTCTTTTGTCTCCTGTAACAATTTTTTATTTAAAGTGTACTTATTTTATTAGTATAACTGCCCAGCTTTCTTTTGGTTAGATCTGCGTGAAATATTTTTCATCTTTTCACTTTCAATCTATTTGTGTTTTTGGATCAAAAGTCAATTTGTTATAGACAGCATAAGTTGGATAATGTTTTTTTAAAACTTCATTCTGCCAACCTCAGTCTTTTGGAGAATTTAATCAATTTACATATAAAGTAATTACTGATAAGGAAGAACTTGTGCTATTTTGCTATTTGTGTTTTTTTATGTCTCAAACCATTTTAGTCCATTGTTTCCTTCATCATTGCGTTTTTTTGTGTTTAATTGATTTTTGAGTAGTGTACCAGTATGATTCTCTATTTGATTCTCTCTGTGTGTGTGTACTTTAAAGACTTTATATTTTTAGAAAAGTTTTAGGTTCATAGCAAAATTCAGAGGACAATACAGGGACTTCCCGTATGTCTACTGCATCAACACGTGTCTCCCGCATTATCAACATCCCCCACCAGAGCGGTGCCTTTGTGACAATTGATGAATCTGTATATACACATCATATCATTCAAATTCCATAGTTTATATTAGGACTTACTCTTGGTTTGTGCATTCTGTTGGTTTATACAAATGTATGACATGTACCTACCATTATAGAATCATATAAATACTGTTAATATATATTTACATATACTTCTACATTTTCACTGCCCGAAAAGTACTCTGTGCACTGCCTATTCATCCCTCCTTCCCTAAACCCCCGGCAACCACTAAACTTTTTGCTGTGTTTGTAGTTTTGCCTTTTCCAGAATGCAATGTAGTTGGAATCATATAGTATGTAGCCTCTTCAGATTGCCTTATTTCACACAGTAATATGCATTTAAGTTTCCTCCATGTCTTTTCGTGGCTTGATAGCTCATTTCTTTATAGCACTGAGTAGGGATGTACCACAGTTTATTTCTCCACTCACCTCCTGGAGGACATCTTGGTTGCTTCCAATTTCAGCAATCATGAATAAAGCTGCTATAAACATCCATGTGCAGGTTTTTGTGTGGACATAAATTTTCAGCTCCTTTGAGTAAATATCAAGGATGTGATTCCTGGATTTCGTGGTAGAGAAGAATATGTTTAGTTTAATAAGAAACCACCAAACTGGTTTCCAAAGTGGCTGTACCATTTTGCATTCCTACCAGCAATGGACAAGAGTTCTTGTTGCTCCACATACTAGCCAGCATTGGTGTTATCAGTGTTCTGAATTTTGGCCATTCTAATAAGTGTGTAGAGACATCATATTTTCGTTTTATTTTGCATTTCCCTAATGACATAAGATGTGGAGCATCTTCTCATATATTTAATTTCCATCTGTATATCTTCATTGGTGAGATGTCTGTAAAGTCTTTGGCCCATTTTTTGGTCAGGTTTGTTTCCTTATTAAGTTTTAAAAGTTCTTGGTATACTTTAGCTAAACAGTCCTTTATCAGATATGTGTTTTGCAAATTTTTTCTCCCATTCTGTGGCTTGTCTTTTTATTCTCTTGATAGCATGTTTTGTAGATAGAAATTGTTATTTTTAACAAAGCTCAGTTTATCAGTTCTTTCTTTCATGAATGCCTTGGATGTCATATCTACAAAGTCATCACCAAACCGAAGGTCATGTAGATTTTGTCCTAATTTAACTTCTGGGAGATTTGGTTTTTTTAATTTCTTTATTGTGATAAAATTAACATAAAATTTACCACTGTAACAACTTTTAGTGTACAATTCAGTGGTACAGATTCATTCATAATGTGCAACTATTAATATCACCACCATCCATCTCCATAATACTTTGCATTTGCAAATATGAAACTCTATATCCATTAAATAATAACTCCCCAATCCTTCCTGGTATTCTCTGGAAACCACCACTCTACTTTATGATTTTGACTCCTCCAAGTACCTCATGTAGATAGAATCATACGGTATTTTTCTTATTGTGACTGCTTCATTTCACTTAGCATAATTCCTCAAGGATCTATGTTGTGGCATGTGTCAGAATTTCCTCTTTTTGAAGCTGAATAATATTCCATTGTATGTATATACACCACATTTTGTCCATTCATCCATCATATGGCCATTTGGGTTGTTTCCATGTTTTAGCTGGTATAAATAATGCCACTGCGAACATGAGTGGACAAATATCTAAGACCGTGTTTTTGATTCTTTGGGTATATATCGAGAAGTAGAATTGATGGATCATATGATCATTCTATTTTTAATTTTTTGAGGAACCACCAAACTGTTTTCCACAAGGGCTGCAATATTTTTATATTCCCACCAAACAGTGCATAAGAATTCCGATTTCTCCATGTCCTCACTAGCATTGGTTATTTTCTGTTTGTTTATATAGCAGTCATCTGAATATGTGTGATATGGTATCTTGTAGTGTTGACTTGCATTTTTCTAATGATTAGTGATGAGTGTCTTTTTATGTACTATTTTCCATTTGTATATCTTCTTTGTAGAAATGTCTATCCAAGTCCTTTGCCCATTTTCAACCAGGTTTTTTGTTGTTGTTTACTTTTAGAAGTTCTCTATATATTCTGGATACTAATTCCTATCAGATATAATATTTGTAAATGTTTCATCCCATTTTGGTGGTTGCATTTTTACCTGGTTAGTATCTTTTTGATGTACAAAATTTTAAAATCTTAATGAAGTCCAATTTGTCTATTTTTTCTTTTGTTGCCTGTGCCTTTGGTGCCATATCCAAGAAGTCACTGCCAAATCCAAAGTCAGGAAGTTTTGCCCTATGTTTTCTTATAAGACTTTTATAGTTTTAGGTCTTATATTTGGGTCTTGATCCATTTTTAATTTTTGTCCATGGTGTTAAGTAAGGGTACTAACTTCATTCTTTTGCATGTGGCTATTCAGTTTTCCCAGCATCATTTGTTGAAAAGACAGTCCTTTCCCTGTCGAATGGTCTTAGCACCCTTCTCAGAAATCATTTGACCATATATACATGGGATCTCTATCCTGTTCCATTGGTCTATATGTCTGTCTTTATGCCAGTATTACACAGTTTTGATTATTGCAGCTTTGTAGTAAGTTTTGAAATCAGGAATTGTGAGTCCTCCAATATTGTTCTTCTTTTTCAAGATTATTTTGGTTATTCAGGGTCCCTTGAGATTCCATATGAATTTTAGGATGATTTTTTCTCTTGATGCAAGTAATATCATTGGGATTTTTATTGGGACTGCCTTGGATATATAGATTGCTTTGTGTAATATTGACATCATGACAATGTTAAGTCTTCCAATCCATGAACATGGGATGTGCTTTTTGTTTATTTACATCTTCTTAAATTTCTTTCAGCAATGTTTTATAATTTTTTTTTAATTTCAGCATATTATGGGGGTATAAATGTTTAGGTTATGTATATTGCCCTTGCCCTCCACCCCCAGTCAGAGCTTCAAGCGTGTCCATCCCCCAGACGGTGCGCATTGCACTCATTATGTATGTATATACCCATCCCCTTCTCCCCCCTCCCATCTGCCCAACACCCGATGAATGTTATTGCTATGTGTGCAATAGGGGTTGATCAGTTAAAACCAATTTGATGGTGAGTACATGTGGTGCTTATTTTTCCATTCTTGGGATATTTCACTTAATAGAATGGGTTCCAGCTCTATCCAGGATAATACAAGACATGCTATATCACCGTTGCTTTTTGTGGCTGAGTAGTACTCCATGGTATACATATACCAAATTTTATTAATCAACTCATGTATTGATGGGCACTTGGGTTGTTTCTACATCTTTGCAATTATGAATTGTGCTGCTATAAACATTTGAGTGCACATGTCTTTTTTATAGAATGTCTTTTGTTCTTTTGGGTGGATGCCCAGTAATGGGATTGCTGGATCAAATGGTAGTTCTACTTGTATCTCTTTGAGGTATCTACATATTGCTTTCCACAGAGGTTGTACTAGTTTGCAGTCCCACCAGCAGTGTAGAGTGTTCCTATCTCTCCTCATTGATGCCAACATTTATTGTTTTGGGACTTTTTGATAAAGGCCATTCTCACTGGGGATAAGTAATATCTCATTGTTGTTTTGATTTGCATTTCCCTGATGATTAGAGATGTTGAGCATTTTTTTTCATATGTTTGTTGGCCATTATTCTGTCTTCTTTTGAAAAGTTTCTGTTCAAGTTCTTTGTCCACTTTTTGATAGGGTTGTTTGATTTTTTTCTTGCTGATTTTCCTGAGTTCTAAACAGATTCTAGTTATCAGCCCTTTATCGGATGTGTAGCATGCAAATATTTTCTCCCATTCTGTAGGCTGTCTGTTTGCTCTCGTGATAGTTTCTTTGCCTGTGCAGAAGCCTTTCAATTTGATCAGGTTCCATTTATTTATTTTTTTTGTTGCTGTGATTCCCTTTGGGGTCTTCTTCATAAATTCTTTGCCTAGGCCAATGTCTAGAAGAGTATTTCCAACGTTTTCCTCTAGAACAAAATGGGAGGCATCAATTTACCAGACTTCAAACTGTACTATAAGGCTGTAGTAACTAAAACAACATGGTACTGGCACAAGAACAGGGACATAGACCAATGGAACAGAACTGAGAACCCAGATATAAAACCATCTTCATATAGCCATCTAATCTTTGACAAAGCAGACAAAAACATACACTGGGGAAAAGAATCCTTATTCAATAAATGGTGCTGGGAAAACTGGATGATAGGCACATGTAGAAGACTGAAACAGGATCCACACCTTTTACCTCTCACAAAAATCAACTCACAGTGTTTTATAAATTTTATTGTACAATTCTTTCACCTCCTTGGTTGAGTTAATTTTTAAGTATTTTAGTCTTCTTGATGCTTTTTTCAGTTGTATTGAGACATAACTAACAGAATTGTATATATTCAAGGTGTTCAATATGGTATTTTGACATCCATTGTGAAACGAGTACCACAGTCAAGCCAATTAACATATCCATCACATCACGTAGTTACCATGTATATGTGTGTGCGTGTGTGTGTGTGTGTGTGTGTTTGTGTTGCAAATATCTAAGATATGCTCTCTTAGCAAATTCCAAGTATACGTTATCATTAACTGTATTCACCATGCTGGATTTTAGGTCTTCAGAACTTACTCATCTTGTAACTGTAAGTTTGTACCCTTCAACCAACACTTCCTATCTCCTTCCTCCCTGTTCCCTGGTAACCACCCCCTACTCTCTGTTTCTATGAGTTTGACCTTTTTAGATTCCACATACAACTGAGATAGTGAGTATTTGTCTTTCTGTTTCTGACTTACTTCACTTAGAATAATGTCCTCTAGGTTCATCCATATTGTCACAAATGGCAAGACTTCCTTCTTTTTCAAGACTAAATAATATTTCATTGCAGTTATACGTATGTATGTGTGTGTGTGTGTGTGTGTGTGTATAATATGTCACATTTTCTTCATCCCTTCATCCATGGATGGACACTGTGTTATTTCCATTTCTTGGCTATTATGAATAATGCTGCAATGAACATGGGAGTTGCAGCTATCTCCTTAAGATACTGATTTCATTTCCCTTTGTATATACCCAGAACTGAGGTTGCTGGATCATATGGAAGTTCTCTTTTTAATTTTTTAAGGAAGCTTCATAATGGCTATATCAATTTATATTCCCCCAAAAACATGTATAAAGGTTACCTTTTTCGACATTTTCACCAACACTTGCTATCTTTGGACATTTTGATAATAGCAATTCTAACAGCTGTAAAGTGCTATCTCAATGTGGTTTTGATTTGCATTTCCCTGATGATTAGTGATGTTATCACCTTTTCATGTATCTGTTTGCAATTTGTATATCTTCTTTGGGAAAATTTCTATTCATGTTCTTTACCATTTTTTAATTTTTTTTTTTTTACTATTGACTTATGTTCCTTATATAATTTAGATATTAATGCTTTATTGGAAATATGGGTTGGAAATATTTCATCCCATCCCATGGGTTGCCTTTTCATTTTGTTGTTTCCGTTATTGTGCAGAAAATTTTTCATTTGATGTAGTCCTACTTGTTTATTTTTTTCCTTGTGCTTTTGATGTCATATCCAAGAAATCATTGCATGAAGTAGTAACAAGGAGCTTTTCTCCTATGTTTTCTTTTAGAATAATTATGGTTTCAGGTCATACGTTTAAAACTTTAATCCACTTCAACTTGATTTTTGTGTATGGTGTAGAATGAGGATTCAATTTCATTTTTTTACATGTGGATATGCAGTTTATTGAAGAGACAATACCATTTATTGAAGAAAATACTCTTTCCCAATGGCATATTTTTGGTGCCTTTGTCAAATATTAGTTGACCATATATGTGTGGGATTATTTCTGGGCATTCTGTTCCATTGATTTATTTGTCTATTTTTATACCAGTACCATACTGTTTGACTGCTATAACTTTGTATTTAAATCATAATATGTAATGCCTCTAACTTTGTTCTTTTTTCTCAAAAATGCTTTAGATCTTCAGGGTCTTTTGTGGTTCCATGCTAATTTTCATATTTTTTCTATATCTGTAATACTGCCTTTGCAATTTTCATAGGATTGTGTTAAATCTGTAGATTGCTTTGGTTAGTATGGACATTTTAACAACACTGATTCTTCTGATCCACAAACACCAGATATCTTTTCATTTATTTGTGTCACCTTCAAATTCTTTCATCAATATTTTATAGTTTTCAGTGTACAGGACTTATACCTCATTGATTAAATGTATTCCTAAATTTCATGTAATCCAATTTCTTTATTTTTTTCCCCTCTGGACCTTTGGTGCCATATTCAAGAAATCACTGCTAAATCCAATTTCTTTATTTTTTCCCCTCTGGGCCTTTGGTGCCATATTCAAGAAATCACTGCTAAATCCAATGTCAAGAAGTTTTTGCACTGTGTTACATTCTACAAGTTTTATAGTTTTAGATTGTACATTTAGGCCTTTTCTCCATTTTGAGTTAATTTTTCTATATGGTGTTAGGTAAGGGTCGCAACTTCATTCTTTTACAGATAGATATCCAGTTGTCCCTGCACCATGTTGAAAATACAGTCCTTTCCTCATTTAATGGCTTTGACATGCCCATCAGAAACCATTTGTCCATATATGCGAGGGTTTATTTCTGAGTTCTCTATTCTTTTTGATGCTATTTTAAACAAAATTTTTTCTTAATTTTTTTTTTTGGATAGTTGTTAGTGTATAGAACGGCAAATGATTTTTTGTATGCTGATTTTGTATCATGAAACTTCATACTGAATTGGTTTATTACTTCTAAAAGTTTTTTTTTAATGAAGTCTGTAGTGTTTTCTTGCTTAATTCCTCTGGCTAGGACTTCCAGAACTATGTCGAATAGAAGTGATGAGAGTATGCATCCTTTTCTTGTTCCTGTTCTTACAGGGAAAGCATTTAGCTTTTCACCACTGAATATCATGTTAGCTGTAGATTTGTCATCCTTTTACTTCAGCTTGAAGAACTCCCTTTAGGATTTCTTGTAAGGCAGACTAATGGTGATAAACTCCCCCAAATTTTATATGTTACAGAAAGTCTTGTATGTCACATTCACATCTGAAGAATACCTTTGCTGGGTAAAGTATTCTTGGATGGCAGATTTTTTTTTTCTTTTGGCACTTTGAATATATAATCCCGCTCTTTCCTAACCTGGAAAGTTTGTGCTAAGAAATCCACCTTTTATGTGGAGGTTGCCTTTTCTGTGAAGAACCTTAGTTCTCTTGCTGTTTTTGAAATTCTCTCATCTACAATCTTTGACAGTTTGTGATATATCTAGGTGAAATCTCCATTGAGCTTTATGTACCTAGATGTCCATATTGCTGGGGATAGCCCCAGATTTGGGAAGTTTTCAGCCATTATTTCTTTAAATAAATTTTCTTCCCCTTTGTCTCCTGTCCTTCTATAAATCCTTTGTGAAAGTTAGCTTTCTTGATGGCCCATAAATCCTATAAATGTTCTTTATTTCCTTTTCATTTTCTTTTTTCTTCTCTGACTGGATATTTTCAAATAACCTTGCTTCAAGTTCACGGATCCCTTCTTGTACTTGATCAAGTCTTCTGTTGATGTTCTCCATTGCACTTTTCATTTCATTTTTTCGTTCTTCACTTCCAGAATATGTTTGGTTATTTTTTGTGATTTCTGTTTCTTTATTGAATGTCTCCTTTTCTTCATGTATTATTTTTATGATTCCATTAAGTTGTCTCTCTGTTCTCTTGTAGCACACTGAGCTTCCTTAAAACACTCATTTTTAATTCTCTGTCAGGCAATTCATGTATCTCTATTTCATTGGGGTTGATCACTAGAAAATTACGGTATTTGTCTGATGATGCCATGTTTCCTTAGTTTCTCATGTTGCTTGTTACACTGGGTTGAAATCTACTCACTTGATAGAGTATTCACCTACTCCAGACATTATGGACCAGTTTTGGTGGGGAAAGACATTGACTTATGGGTGTGTGCTGAATGTGGTATGGCAGTTGGACCCTTGGTGAGAGTATAATGGCATATTCTCCTTGCATCTCTGTCAGCTGAAGTTAGCAGCAGCAAAGATTACAGGAGTCCATGGCCGCCAAGGCTGTGGTTATCCTTATACTGTTGTAATTGGAATTGTGTTCATGATATCCTTTTCAGATTGTTCATTACTAATGTGTAGAAATGCAACTGAATAGTATGTGCTGTCTATCCTGATACTTTGCTGAATCATTTATTTGAACATTTTTGTGGTGAATTTTAAGAGTTTTCTATATATATGATCATATCTATGAACCTATAATTTTATTTCTTCCTTTCCAATTTGTATGCCTTATCTTTCTACTTGCTCTGGCAAGTAGATGAATAGAAGTGGCTAAAGTGGGCATCTTGCTTTGTTCCTGATCTTAAAGAAAAAGCTTTCAGTCTTTGAACATCATGATGTTCAATGTAAGTTTTTCATACATGGCATCTGTTATGTTGAACTGGTTTCCTTCTATTCTCTTCTAGGCGTTTTTCCTTTCATTTTTAGTTGACATGTAAAAATTGTACATATATATGGCATACAGGGTGATATTTTGATACATGTATACAAGGTATAATGATCAAATCAGGGTAATCAGCATATTCATCACCACGAACATTTATCATTTCTTTGTTTTGTGAACATTCAAAATCCTTCCTTCTAGCTTTTCGCAAATACACAATAAATTACTGTTAACCATATTTACCCACCAGTGCTATAGAACACTAGATCTCATTCCTCCTATCTAGATTTAATTTTGTATGTGATAACCGCTCTCACTCTATTCTCCCCTCCCCCAACACTTCCCAGCCTCTACTAACCAAAATTATATTCTCTACTTCTATGAGCTCAATTTTTTTAGCTGCTACATATGAGAACATGCAATATTTTTCTGTCTCTAACTTCTTTCACTTAATATCCTCCAAGCTCATTGATGTTGTTGCAAATGACAGGATTTCATGTTTTTATAGCTGAATAATATTCCATTGTGTGTATATACCACATTTTATTTATCCATTTGTCCACTGATGGACACTTAGGTAGATTCCATATCTTTGCTATTGTGAATAGCGCTGCAATAAACATGTGAGTGCAGGAATATTTTTGGTATATTGAGCTCTTTTCCTTTAGATAAATACCCACTAAGGGGATTGCCGGATCATATGGCAGTTTTATTTTTAGTTTTTTTAAGAAATCTCCATGATGTTTTCCATAGTGGCTGCACTAATTTACAATCCCACCAACAGTGTATAAGAGTTCCCTTTTCTCTGCATCCTGTCCAGCATATGTCATTTTTTGTCTTTTTAATAACAGCTATTCTGACTGGGGTAAGATTGTATCTCACTGTGGTTTGATTTGCATTTCCCTGATGATTATTAATGTTGAATATGTTTTTATATATCTGTTGGCCATTTGTATATTCTTTCAAGAAATGTCTATTCATGTCCTTTGCCTACTTTTTAATGGGTTTATTTATTTACTGTTGAGTTGTTTGAGTGCCTTTTACATTCTGAATATTAATACCATGTCAGATGAATAGTTATAAATATTTTCTTCCATTCTACAGGAGGGCTCTTAATTCTGCTTATCATTTTCTTTGATGTTCAGAGACTTTTCAGTTTGATAAACCCCCATTTGTCTATTTTTTGTTTTTGTTGCCTGTGCTTGTGAAGTTTTACCCGTAAAATATTTGCCTAGACCAATGTACTGAAGGGTTTCCCCTTTGTTTTCTTCCAGTAGTTTTATAATTTCAGGTCATACTTTTAATTCTTTAATCAATTCTGAGTTGGTTTTCTTATATAGTTAGAGATAGGGGCCTACTTTAATTCTTTTGCATATGGATATCCAGTTTTCTCAGCACAATTTATTGAACAAGATGTCCATTCCCCAATGTGTTCTTCACTCCTTTGTCAAAAATCAGTTGTCTGTATATAGAATACATGGATTTAATTCTGAGTTCTGTATTCTGTTCCATTGGTCTGTGTGTCTGTTTTATACCCACAACATTGTGTTTTACTCACCATTGTTATATAGTATCCAGTTACCCCTTGATATATGTGGGGATTTGGTTCCAGGACCCACAACATATACCAAAATCCACATTTACCAAAATTCACATTTACCAAAATCTACACATATTCAAGTACCACAGTCAGCTCTGAGACACTCAAGTATACAAAAAGACCTCTGTATATGCACAGTTTGCTTTTGTAAATATTGTATTTTTGATCCACGTTAGGTTTTAAAAAATCTGCATAAGTGGACCTGTACAGTTCCAATCTGTGTTTTTCATGGGTCAGTTGTATTTTGAAGTCAGACAATGGAGTGCCTCCAGCTTTGTTCTTCTTCCTCAGTATTGCTTTGGCTATTTGGAGTCTTTTGTGATTCTAAACAAATTATAGGATTTTTTCTTCTATTTCTGTGAAGAATGTCATTAGCATTTTTAGAACTACCTTTCTTCTTTGTTTAATTCTACATAATATTTATACATATTTATGGGATCCATGTGATATTTTGTTACATGCAAAGAATGTATAATACTCAAGTCAGGATATTTAGGGTATCTACCTTAAGTATTTGTCATTTCTATATGTTAGGAACATTTCAAGTCCTCTCTACTAGCTATTTTCAAGTATACTATACATTGTTGTTAATTATAGTCACTGTAGCCTGCTATCAAACACTGGAATTTACTTCTTTTATGTAACTGTGTTTGTAACCCTTAGCCAACCTCTTTTCATACCCTCCTCCCACCACACACCCTTTCCAGCCTCTGTTATCTGTCATTCTACTCTCTACCTCCATGAGATCAACTTTTTTAGCTCCCACACATGAGTGAGAGCATGTGATATTTATCTTTCTGTGTCTGGCTTATTTCACTTAATGACCTCCAGTTCCATGCATATTGCTGCAAATTACATGATTTCATTCCTTTTTATAGCCAAATAGTATTCCATTGTATATATACCACACTTTCTTTACCCATTTGTCTGTTCATGGACACTTAGATTGATTCCATATCTTTGCTATTGTGAATAGTGCTGCAATAAGCATGTGAGTGCAGATATCCCTTTGATATACTGATTTCTTTTCCTTTGGATGAATACCCAGTAGGGGGATTGCTGGATTGTATGGTAGTTCTATTTTTAGTTTTATGAGAAATCTCCATGCTGTTTTCCATAGTGGATGCACTAATTTACAATCCCAGCAACAGTGTGTAAGAGTTCCCTTTTCTGCAACCTCTCCAGCATGTGATTTTTTTGTCTTTTTAACAATAGCCATTCCGACTGGGGTAAGAAGATGTCTCATTATGGTTTTGATTTTCATTTCCCTGATGATTAGTGACATTGAACATTTTTGCATATGCTTTGTGGCCATTTCCTTGTCTTTTGAAAAATGTCTACTTATGTCTTTAGTCTACTTTTAAATGGGACTAATTGGGGAGTTTTTTGTTGAGTTGCTTGAGATCTTTATAAATTTTGGATATTAGTCCCCTGTTGGATGTATAGTTTGCTATATTTTCTTCCATTCTGTAAGTTGTCCATTCACTCTATTGATTATTTCTTTTATTATACAGAAGCTTTGTATTTTAATTAAATCTCATTTGTTTATTTTTGTTTTCATTGCCTGTGTTTTTGAGGTCTTATTCATAAAACCTTTGCCTAGATCAGCGTCCAGAAGAGTTTTCCGTACGTTTTTTTCTAGTGTTTTTATAGTTTCAGGTATTACATTCAAGCCTTTGATCTATCTCAAGTTGATTTTGTAATATGTTGAGAGATAAAGGTCCAATTGTATGCTTCTGCATATTGCAATCCAATATTCCCAGAACAATTTACCCAAAAGGGTGTCCTTTCCCCAGTGTATGTTCCTGTCGACTTGGTCCAAAATAAGTTGACTGTAAGCATTTGGCTTTATTTCTATATCCTCTGTTCTGTTCCATTGATCTGTGTCTTTTTTTTTTTTCCAGTACCATGTTGTTTTGTTTACTATAACCTTGTAGTATAATTGAAGTCAGATGATGTGATGCCTCCTGCTTTGTTCTTTTTCCTCAAGATTGCTTTTTTTGCTCCATATGAACTTTATAATTGTTTTTTCTAATTCCATGAAAAATAGCATTGATATTTTAATAGGGATTGCATTAAACCTATAAATTGCTTTAGGCAGTATAGTCATTTTAACAATATTAATTCTTCTGATCCAAGAGTGTGGGATGGTTTTCCATTTGTGTCATCTACAATTTCTTTTGTCAGTGTTTTCTAGTTATCCTTGTAGAGATTTTTCACCTCCTTGGTTTAATACATTCCTAGATTTTTTTTATAGTTGGTGTAAATGGGAGTGCCCTCTTGATTTTGTTCTTAGCTAGATTTTTGTTGGCACATAGAAATGCTACTGATTCCTGTACATTGATTTTGTATCTTGAAACTTTACATTTATCAAATCTAAGATTTTTTGTGTGGAATCTTTAGGGTTTTCTAGATATCATAACATCAGCAAAGAGAAACAACATGACATTCTCTTTTCCAATTTGGAATCCTTTAATTTTTTTCTCTTGAATGATATAGTATGATATCATGTAATATTATAACATTAGCAAAGAGGAACAACATGACATTCTCTTTTCCAATTTGGAATCCTTTTATTTTTTTCTCTTGAATGATTGCTCTGGTGTGGACTTCCAATACTGTTAAATAAGAGTGGTAAAAGTGGGCATCCTTGTCTTCTTCCAGTTCCCAGGGGGAATGCTTTCAACCTTTCTGCATTATGTATCATATTACCTGTGGGTTTGTTGTATATGGCCTTTATTATATTGATGGATGTTCCTTCATTGCTTAGTTTTTTGAGGATTTTTATCATGAAGCGATGATGAATTTTATTGAATGCCTTTTCTGCATCTATTGAGATGATCATGTGGGTTTTGCCCTTAATTCTGTTTATGTAATGTACCACATTTATTGATTTGCATATATTGAGCCACCTTGGCATCCCTGTTGTAAATTACACTTAATCGTGGTGTATTATCTCTTTGATGTGCTGTTGGATTCAATTTGCTAGAGTTTGTTGAGGATTTTTGCATCTATAATATGTTCATCAGAGATATTGGTCTGTAATTTTCCCTTTTTTGCTGTGTCCCTGTCTGGTTTTGGTATCAAGGTGATACTAGTCTTGTAGAATGAGCCAGAGAGAACTCTTTCCTCTTCGATTTTTTGGAATAGTTTCAGTAAGATTGGCATTAGTTCTTCTTTATATGTTTGATAGAATTTGATAGTGAATCCATCTGGTCCTGGGCTTTTGTTTGTTTCTTGTTTTTGTTTTTGGTGGGGTTTTTTTGTTGTTGTTTTTTGAAGATTTTTTTTATTACTGATTCAATCTCTCTACTCATTATATATATTTTCAGGTGTTTTATTTCCTCCTGGTTCAATCTCAGGAGGTCATATGTTTCCAGGAATTTATCCGTTTCCACTAGGTTTTCTAGTTGGTGAACATATAGTAGTTTTTGATGATCTTTTGTATTTCCATGGTATTAGTTGTAAGTCTCCATTTTCACTTCTGATTTTATTTGGATCCTCTCTCGGTTAGTCTAGCTAGTGGTTTATAGATTTTGTTCATCCTTCTGAAGAACCAACTTTTCGTTTTGTTTATCCTTTGTATTTTTATTTGTCTCTAATTTAGTTCTGCTGTTATTTTTTTTTCTTATGCTAAGTTTGGGTTTGGTATGTTCTTGTTTTTCTAGTTCCTTAAGGTGTGACATTAGTTTGATAATTTGCGATCTACTTTTTTTTTTCCAGACAGAGTCTCACTCTCTTGCCTGGGGCGAGTGCCGTGGCGTCAGCCTAGCTCACAGCAACCTCAAACTCCTGGGCTCAAGCAATCCTACTGTCTCAGCCTCCCGAGTAGCTGGGACTACAGGCATGCGCCACCATGCCCGGCTAATTTTTTCTATATATATTTTTAGCTGTCCAATTAATTTCTTTCTATTTTTTGGTAGAGAC
>RJWJ010024886.1:0-24431 GCA_004363605.1 Indri indri | reverse complement strand
TAATGACTACTCCTCTGCCTCCCACCTGACCCTAGACCCTCACTTCTCGTGTGGTCAGCAGCCTCGGCAACTCGGGGAGCTTGTTAGAAATGCACAAACTCGGGCGCCCTTGGACTTGCTGAACAGTCTGCACTCTGACCAGACCATGTTTATGTTGCTACCTGAGGTTTACTGCTCCAGAGAATGGAGCGACACCCCAACTCCTGCAACCTCAAAATCCTTCATCTCCATGTATTAAGGGGTTCTTTAAAACTCGTCCTGGAAATTTAAAAAACATCACCGCTGGTGCAGGAGGACTTATGACAAAAAGCCAAGTCCCTTTCCACCCTGCCCACCTCGTCCCTCACTGCGGGACGATGACTTCCAAGCATAGGTTCCTCCCGTGGTTTCTACCTGTCTCTAAAGAAGGACTCAGACAGCTGCGTGTGGACCACCCGGGTCCTACAAGAGCAGTCGACGACGGGTGAGCATTTCGCTCAGGCACATACCGGCTCCAAGCCACCTGCCTTCTGCCCGCGCATTTGTGTCCCTGCTTCCGGAGCCTCTGCGGGCAGCCTTTATAAACGCAGGTGTATAACTGAGTTGGTTTCTTGTTCTTCCACTTTTCGGCAGGGTCTCCCCCACTCCCGTTTAGTGAGACGGGAATACTGGAGCCCCTCCCTTCCTCCTGTCCCCGTCCACTCCTGCAGTGGCCCTGGGGACCCTGAGAGGCAGGGGCCAGGGCCTTTGGGCTGAGCTAGGTGTGCTGCTAAAGTCTGGAGCAGAGGGACAGGGGACCGGGGAACTGGTTCTGATGCCAGTCAGTTCCATCACCTCTTTGAACCTGATCTTGAGGCCAGCAGTTCTAGGTCCAAGCCCCGGCCTGCCTCTGTCTTCCCACTAGGCAAGACCCCTTCTCCAACCCGAGCCTCAGTTTCCCCATCTGAAAGATGAGAAGGCTGTTTCTGTGGTCTGGACTCCTTGGAGTTAGTAGCAATGGCTTTCAGCAGTTCCAGTATCGACACTCTGAGATTTCCTTGGAAAATAAAGTCATCTCAGATGCCATCTCCCCTCAAGGCTATGTAACCCCCCTCCAGCTACAACGCACAGCCTGACCTCTCTGTCCCCTCGGTCCACTGATACCTCTTGCTCTTCTATTTCTTAGAGCCCTGGCAGCCGGGTAGGAACAAATATGGCTGTTGCTGTTAATGGGAGGGAAGACGCTGCTCTTCCCTCCTGGCAGGGGATTAGCGTCAGCGCTCCAGGAGATGTGTCATCTCAGCAGTTTTCGAGCCTGTTCTCTCTGCCCCCACTGCGCCCAACCCTTCGCACCATGGGGGTTAGGGGGCCTGCGCCCTCCCTGTCGCGCACGCCGCTGCTGGGCCACAGGTGCTCGCGGAGCTGAAGGCAGCGCGGCCAGGCTCTGTGCAGGTGTATCACGTTATTACATGGCTCCCTCCAAGGCAAACAGCCAGACGAAAATGACAAAACCTGCTCAGAGAGCCAACCTGGCTGCGGCTGCAGGCGGCAGGAGAACAAAAGTCCGCTTTGGACTTGGACTGTTCTCGAGTAAGGCAACGGTAACTGGAACATCTTTAAAATCGTCATGCGGGCTTTGTGGGCTGCTTTCAAGATTTTCTTCTTCCTGGTTGTTTAGGGTTAGCAGCCAGTGTAGAGTCTGTGGCTTCGTCCTACGTGGTGGGAGGTCTGGGGCAGGGGAAGGGAACCGAGCCATTGCGAAGGCCGGAGGGCACAGCCAGCAGGGACCCTGAGAATGCCATGTACTTGCACCCCCGCCAGGGCTCTCGTGGCCCTCGGAGGAAAAGCCACAGTCCTTGCCAAGACCCCCAGGACTCTACACAGTTACCTTTCTGATCTCACCCCCTTGCTCCGCAGGACCAGCTACACTGACCCCCTCGCTGTTCCTTCAATGTGCCAGGCACACTCCTGCCCCAGGGCCTTTGCGCTCGCTGTTCCCTCTGCCTGGAATTCTTTTCCCCCACAGTATAAATATGCTCACTCCCCTGTTTCCTTACAACCTGTCTCCTTACAGAGGTCTTTCCTGAGCACTCTCCAAAAAAATAGGGCCGTACCCCCACGCTGGCACTTTCTGTGTCCCTTATCCCCCGTTTGTCCCCCGACAGCATGCATCAACCTCTGATGTAGCATATGCAGTTATTTCTTCATTTGATTTCTGGTCCACCACTCAAGAGCTTTAAGAGAGTGGGGGCTGCTGTGTGTTCCATTCATTGCCGTCTCCCTGTCTCTAGAACAGCTACGTAAGAGATGCGTCATAGGGATTTGTCAGATGAGTAAGTCTAGGGTTGCACGTAGAGTGCCTTTCCGTGATTGCTGTCAGCAGAGGTTAAAGGGATTCTTTAGAACAGGCTGAGCACGGTCCTGGGCTCCTCCTGGTGCTATCCTGGTGACATTCCTGTCATGAGGTTATCGCTGATGCTGACGACATCACTGCTCCCCAGAGCCCTTCCCCCTCAGCTCTCGGCCTGTCCCCTGGGGACTGTTGGGACTTGGCAGGAGAGGGTCGGTCTTTTTCTTTGCAGGCCTCGGCAGGACCCCAGCGTCACGAGGGCAGGAGCGTCTCAGTCACTGCAGTGTCCTCAGAACCTACAACAGCCTCACACCTAGTGGCACTCAAGAATATTGTCCATTTGCCGAAATCGTTTATTTTTTCTCAATACCCACATGAGATAGGGTTTGTTACCCTTGTCCTGGAGAGGGGAACAGTCACAGCATGGCTGTGACTCCAAAGCCCTCAGCTGCCACTGCAGGGCCATAGACTGTATCAGGATGTTCCTAGTGCTGGGCCAAGGCCATTACCCAGACCAGGACTCGGGTGTCGGCCTAAAAAGAAGGCCCCCTCCCCCTCCATCCCTGGACACTTCAGGCCAACAATCATGGCCCTCAAAGGGCTTCCTGATTGATACAAGTGTTGAGAGAGAAGCTTCTGGAATCAGCAGACTAGACCCAGAGGGACAAACAGGAGGAACAGCGACTCCGGCAGCCGGGGAGGTGTCAGCGGCTGAGGGCAGTGCAGGGGAAGCCAGAGGACAGCAGCCTGACGGAGCCGGGTGTGGGAAGCCGAGGTGGTTGCCAGGGCCAGAGCTTCCAGGAATCGAGGGAGGGAGGGCGGGCGGGAAGAGCAGAGGTGGCCGTGAACCCACTGGGAGAGCCGGGCTGTGCTTGCCAGGTTGACATATCAGCCGGGGCTCGACCAGAGAAAAGAACCAGGGGAGGCTGATGTCAAGGGATTTATTGCGAGGAGTCGGCTTAGGCGACTGTGGGGTCTGGCTGGGCGAGTCTGGAATCCGCGGGGCAGGCCGTGGGGACAGGCGGGGTCCCAGGCACGGCATAGGCTGCGTCCACAGGAGGGGTTCCTTCTTCTCCAGGGAGCCTCAGCCCGGCTCTAAGCCCCTTCCACTGGGGACTGCGGCCTTGCCAGGTTGACACCTCAAGCTGACCTTCAGGACTGGCTCCTGCCCTGCCTCCCACCCTCTGCTGCCTGCTGGTCCCCCGGGGCGCCGGCACACTCCTAGCTCAGGGCCTTCCACGGACCTTCCCCACCCGGGAGGCTTTCCTTCCAGACGGCAGCCAGCTCCCTCCGCCAGCCCCTCCAAGCCTCTCCTTCCAGTCAGCCCCAGGCAGGTCTGCCCTTATGCCCTCATCTGAAACAGCACACCCCAAACCCCTCTTTTTTTGTTATATTTTTATCAGTAAACACATACCTCTCTCTGACATGACATTTGTGGCATTTTGTTTATTTATTTATTTTTGAGAGTCTGTCGCATGGGACAGAGAGCAACGATGTCATCATAGCTCACTGCAACCTCAAGCGATCCTCCTGCCCCAGCCTCCCGAGTAGCTGGGACTACAGGTGCCACCACCATACCTGGCTAATTTTTCTATTTTTTGTAGAGATGGGGTCTCACTATTTGTCCAGGCTGGTCTTGAACTCCCAGCCTCAAACAATCCTCCTGCCTCGGCCTCCCAAAGTGCTGGGATTGTTGGGGTGAGCCATGGATCTTGGCCTCATTTTGTTTATTAATTGAGTCCTAAGATGAAAGCTCAGTGAGAGAGGAGCTTAATACACATTTTTTGAATAAACGAATGAATGATTGAATGGGAATTAAAACATTGTTCCTATTACCTCAATTAACTCATACCAACTCCTGTTTTTATTAATATTTTCCCCATGATCATGATCGTACTATTCAAACTTTGTCATCCCCTTTAAAAAACAACAACAAAAAAACCCAAACAAAACCTCAAATCTATTGCCTTAGTGAGCCATGTTTTTATGATATTTGGTGATGGGGGAGGGGAGGGAGGCTGCAAGTACAAAATCGGAAATTCCTGAGAGTTTTCGCCCACATCAAACCCCATCTGCACTGGATCCCAACCCATGGGGGGTTTACAATGACTGCAAGACCATGCAGAGAATTCCCCTTTCTCACATAGCGACTGCTTAGATTTAAGAAACTGATAATCCTTTTAAATAGGTCCCCCCTCCCTCCCCCGTGACAAATAGTCCTGTTTCTCAGCTTTGTTAGAACTGTCCGGACCTTCCAAGGTTTGGAGAGCTGGGATTTCCAAAGAGCATCAAAGCCTCAGCTGGGAAGATCCTCCGGATAAGAGCGAATGTTCTAGAGGTGCCTAAACCAGGCATCAAACCTGCAAACTGAAGAGAATTCTTCCCCAGATTTCTAACAAGAACCTTTTTCTGTGGTTCTTTGGCTTCTATAATAACAATTAGTTAACAGCCCTCACAACTACAAGGGGAAGGGCTTGCAGAATGAGCTTCTGGTTCCTTGAGAATGAAGTTTCTTCTCTTTTGGAGATTTTATTTTATTTTAATTTTTTTGCTTGAGGTTTGGGCTCCTAGTTTAGGAGAGATTTTAGAAATAGCAGCATTTGTTTATTAGAATAAAGGCACCTGGCTTTCTGACCCCTACTCCCTCTCGTCCCCTTCCAGAAAGGTCCGAGTCCAACTTGATCTCTCAAAAGCTCTTTGACCAGAAATTATACTTGAAAATGCTCCCCAACATGAAATACCAGGGTTGCAGAGCTAGAACAAATTACCCAGGCGGTGAGAGAGGAAAAAATGAGAGAAACTGGCCTCGGGGGGAAAGTATGTTTTCAAATAGGATTTCAAAAGGAGATAGCTGATTGATTTAGAGATTTAACAATTCCTCCTCAACTGCAAAAGAGAGAAAAAAGAAAAAGCTCAGAGGGCTTGGAGTCAGTTCAGGACTCCTTAAATTCATCTTACAAGTGGTGGGCTTTCATTTCCAAAAGTTTCTCATTACACGTGCAGAACAGGGAGGACTTTTACCTTCATGCACAAAATATATCAGCTCAGCTATTGAGTGCCTCTCAGAGATGTCACAGCATAAAGAAAATTTTCTTTTTTTCCCTTCCCCCGCCCCCAGACCTAAAGGTGATATCATCGTGACTAACAGCAAAAGTTATTCTCCATCCCAGTCTTGTTTTATGAACTGTTATATATTAAATGTTGCCCCTTTGGTGAGAGCTGTCAAAACAGTTTCATGTAATCTTTGCCGGGAGAAAGATCTCTGTGATGCCACATAACTCAAATTATACAAATAACTGTCAAAAGCCATTAAAATCAGCTGCAGAGGTGGGTGGGGGAAGGGGGGAAAGCTTCAGAGCCCATTCCTTTCCTAATGTCAAGAGAAAATTCAAGACGTGATATCTGTGCATGTTGATGTACAAGAATTCCTCATCTCCCGGAATCTACGGTGAGCAGCTCACCCACTTGCACTCCGAAGAGAGAAAATGTTGAGTCCGGGTGACAAGCTTGGGCTCTGAAAGACCAATGACCGCCTGGCCTTGAATTCTGGGGCCATCGCTCACCCCTTCTGTGACCGTGGGGGACCTGTTTAACCCCTCCGAGTACCTGTCCTCGTTCCCGAAATGATTTGAGTCGCAGAGCTCACGCGCCAGGCTGCCGTGAGAACTGAATGAGATGTCTCGGGGCCTGGTGGATGCGGTGGGAGTGCAGGAGGGTCTGACTTTGAGGACGGTTCCTCCCCCCGCATATTCGCACCCCGAGACTTGGGGTACAGCAGGGAGGGTTTGCCTGGTGCAGAGGAGGTCTGGGGCTGCCTCCTCTCTCCACAACCACTCCGTGTCGTCTGGGCACACTCGGACCTCTGGACGCCTAATGGAACAAAAGCTCAGGAAACAGACGATGAACACCCCGACAGGCGAGAGCTGGAGTGTCACGCATGCTATGGGGAGTGGAACGAAGCCAAACCCCTGGAGATGATGTCGCCAGTTTCCGGGTAACCAGAGCCGGTCTAAGGTCCCCGCGTTCATCTCGGAAGCATCCTCCCTGGACGCCCGGTTGGACTCAGAGGGCTGCAGGAGGGACCGCACCACTGCTGGGTCTCAAGGCAGAAGCAGCTGTGGGAACGGGGCTGGCTTTTGTGGTTGAAAACCCTCGTGAAACCAAATAACCCTCCGCCCCGGGAGGGAGGAGCTGAATTCCTTGGCGCCCCTCTCAGCAGGTGTATCCCGAAGTTCTCAGCACGAAAATGTTTTTTGCAGGAAGGGCCTGATGTTTGAGCCTAAGCAAGGCCCTCGCCCACCTCCGTGAGCCTGTCTCCAACTAAACACGGGCTGGGCCAGTCTCCACTCGGGAGCCAGACTGATCTCTCTCCACAGAACCTTCGCTGGCTCCCCACTGCCCTCAGGTTCCGTCCAGGGCCTGACCGTGGCTCCCAGGCCCCGTGGCCCACTCCCGCCCCATGGCACAGACTCATCCTTCGCGGCTCTGTCTTGCGCTCCCCAGCGTCCCAGGACTGGAGCTGCCTGTCCCTGTGCCCCACCCACACTGGCAGGCGGCATTGCTCTCCCGTCCAGGTCCCTGCCTTGGGCCTCAGCCCTCTCCCACCCACGTGTCAATCACGGTGACGACCCCTATTGCTCACGGCCGAGCCTTTGTCGTCTTCGTTCATTTCTGCGCAGACGAGCAACAGGCCCCGAATCGAGCAGGTGGCTGTGCCCTTAAGTAGTCGACACGCTGATTCAAATATGACTCCCGCCAGGGGACTTCGCCTGTGAGAAATCTCTTCCACTTTGGCGAGAGTGAAAAACTAACTCATAAAACCGTCTTGTTACTACTTTCCCCTGCCCTTAGCCTCTCTCTCTCTCTGTCAGATTATGGTAAATTTGAGTTACATACGGTGTAGCTTTATTCTGACACTACTATATATAAAAATATTTATTTAGTTTTTTAAGGACAAACATAAATTAGAAAAATTTCTTTAACAAAAGTGAAAGCTTCTCTTTGATTTTGCACTTTCTCCCATATTTTCCTTTGTTCTTGTTTTCTGATTTGATTCCTTTGGTCACTAAAAATACATATATATATATATTTTTTGCCCGAGTCCTTCTGGTCAATTTTAGTATCTCTTTTGCAGGGTTTTGACACTTGAGAAAACTTAATCTAGGTCAGTGAATACCTGCTGCTGAAAAGAATCTTCTGGAATGCCATTTTGATTTGGTGTGACCTTTGTTGGCAAGTTCATGTCAAAGGTCACCGAACACAGAGTGGGGGTGGGCACAGCCAAGGCCTAAACAAGTGAGTATATGTCAAAAGCAATTTTCTGGAAGTGCTGGCGTCGACAAGCAAGCTGTTGGCCCTAGCGGTTCCTGGCTCCCAGAGCGTTCCAGATGTTTCTCTCTGGTGCCGAGGCAGTGATTCCCCTCCAGACAGCTTCAGAAAGGCCCCACCTTCGCCTGCCCTTCTCCAAGAGGAAACTGCTGCTGCAGAATCAGCCGCCTGGTGAGTGTTCACTGAGCCGAGTTCTCCTCCCAGTTAATTTTCTTGTGGCATTAGTGGCCGCTGCACCGGAACAGCAGTTGATGTAAAAGCAGCACCTGAAATCTTTCGCTCGGGCTTTTTCTTCCAAACTGCAGTTCTCATGTGACACCTCGCCCCCAGCTCAAGCGCTGTGTTAGACGCCACCCCTAATGTCTTCAAATCGTTGTCACTGATAGGGCACCCCATATTGTAAAATTCGATTTACTTTTTCGAATAGATAATTTTCAGATTATTCAATGTTCAAATGTGCTAGAGGAACCAAAAAATTCCTTCCCACCCTCCGCGCCCCAGGCAAGTGGTCGCCTCCCCAGAGACCATCACTGTTAATAGCCATTACGGATATGTCAGAAATGTGTGTACACGGTCTTTTTTCCTTCTTTTTACACAAACGGCAGCAAGCTTTACCCACGGCCCACAGGACGCTGGGGGGTGTTCTCTGGGGGAACCCATCAGAGAGACTTGGTGGCGTGTCTAAGTGACGTAATACACACCTAACAAGTGGCAGAGATGGTGTTTGAAGCCAGGTCGGTCCAATGTCACAGATGGAAATCTGAACTCCTTTTTTTGTCCAGAGTTTGATTTCACTTTCACATCATGCTCTGTTACGTTAGGTTGCGTTATGTTTACTGAACACCTACTGTGTGCCGGGCACAGTGCCAAGGCCTGGAGACACAGCAGTGAATGAGGGAGAGATGGTTTGTCCCTTCCAGAGCTCGTCGCCTCTGTGGGAGACGGACCTTGAGCTAACGCAGCGGGTTGAACAGGGTCCCTCCAAAATTCATGTCCATCGGGAACCCCAGAAATGGCCGTACTTGGAAACAGGGTCTTTACAGAGGTAATTATTTAAGTAGGAAGAGTTCTCAGTGCAACAACTGGTGTCCTTATCGGGAGAGGACACACAGAGACGCAGGGAAAAGGCCAAGGTGGGAGTGACACTGCCACAAGCCCAGGAGCGCCAGGAGCCGCCAGGAACAGGAAGAGGTCAGGAAGGACCTAGAGCCTCAGGAGGGAGCGTGGCCCTGCCCACACGTGATCTCACACGTCCAGCCCCGAGAGCTGTGTGAGAATAAATTTCTACTGTCTTGAGCCTTCCAGGCTGCGGTCATGTGTGAGAGCAGCCCCCACAAAGTAGTACAAATACCAACACACAAACACACAGCAAAATGCTATGAGGGAAAAGAAGAGAAGGCCCCTCATCTAGGACGGGAGGAGCCTCTTGGGGAGGGTGGCGTTCCGACTAACGCCTGGCACAGCAAAGCCAGGCCCAGGGTGGGCCAAGCTCCTTCTCAGGAGGAAGAATAGGATGCTCCAGAAACCCAATTGCTGATTCTTATAATTTTACGTTTCCAGGGAACTGCAGTCAAAAAAGTAAAAAGATCTACTCCCGGAAATGCCATTGAAAACAAACAAAAAACCCAAAAAGGTAAAAAAGAAATAGGTGTAATTAATTCTGTGAATTTAATAAAATTATTTTACAAATAATTCTTTAATATTGTATCATTTAACAAAATCATAAATAATGCATTTCATTTGACTGAATATACCCCAAATGTTATCATTTCAACATGTAATCAGATCAGCAGTGAGATATTTTATATTCTTTTTTGTACTAAGTCTTGGAAAGCCAGTGTGTGTTCTACACTCACAGCACAGCTCAATGGGGACCAGCCACAGTCCCAGGGCTTGGTAGCTGCATGTGGCTGGTGGCTGCTGTCTTGGACAGTGCAGATCTAGAAAGTTCTAGTCCTTTACGTGACATGAGCCTTCATATAAAAATAGTAGCCAACAATTATTGACAGCTGGCTGTATTCCAGTCACTATGCAAAGGGATCTACATGCCTCATCTCAATATTCTCTCCCCTGATTAATTCCTAGTGATGAATCAATGCACTGAGGACTCCCTAACAGTCAGACATTCGGCTTTGCACCCAGCAGGAGGAGATGGTTGTCCTAAGGCAGGCCAGATTCATGAGTCCTCTCAGACAGGAGCAGACTGCAAGAGTACAGCTCCTCAGGTATTTATTGCTCATGCAATGTGAGCCAGATGCTGAGCCAGGCACTCAAGGGTTCAAAGAATCAGCTTCATAAAAAGGAACACTCCACCGGTCCCACCTCTGTCTAGTGAAAACGAGTAAAGTGTTAGACATTGTGGGGAAATTTTAAGAAGTTCTTGCCTCTGGACTAAGACCAGCTGAATCCCAGGCCAATTTCTAGAAATTGTGCCAAATTCGAAACGAACATGAACTTTAGTGTTATTCCTTTTGGAGATGTGGAGATGAAAACTTTGAAACAGATCTGGTTGCAACTGGAGTCATCTTCCCAGCAGCCTTCAGAAGGAAAGAGTGCAAGTGGAGAGACCATGGATTTGGGGAAATAAGTGATGAGATGACACAGAGTTTTCCCTACTCTCTGCCTTATCCTGGTAAAGATCTCCTGTGGTGTGGGGTGCAGGAAAAAAGGATTTGGGGAATCAAAGAAGGGAGTTGACATCGTGGGGCTCTACTCCTAGGGATGACTTCATTCATCTTTCACACCTTGGCTTCCACTTAACACTACAAAAACCTTTCTTAGCTGGTGGATTCTCCAAAAGCAAGCCATGAGCTGCATTTGCCCATTGGGCCATAGTTTGCCAATCCCTGGTCTTGGCCATGAGCTCGGTGAGGCCCCACATCCAACTGTAATTTTTAACCAGTGAATTCCCAGTGAGCAAAGCCTCACTTTGAGTGGAATTTGACAAATAGTTGTTGAAGGAATAAATTACAGAAGGGGGGAGGTAATGGTTAGAGACATTGACTTGCCAGAAAAACATTAAATTTGCAAATGGGTTTTATTTGCTCTGAAGTGTCATTGCTGTCTTCTCTCCTGCCGAATGTTATGAAATGCTAATTTGCTTCCATCACAACCACAGTTCACAGATCGGTCTGATCTCCTTTGTCGGGGCGTGTACACAGCACCCTGCATTGCAGACTAAAATAACTCTGCACAGCTGCGGACGGCTGCTCAGCCCTGCTGGTGGAACCACTGCAGCGTAGGCAGGGACTGGCCGCCCAGGAGGGAGAGGGACGGGAGGCCCATAGGAGGGACAGAACTGGGCAGAAGAAATACAGACCTCAGAAACAGCTTGTTCCAAGGTCATGCTGCCAGGCTGTTGGAGGTCTTTCCCAAATGGTTAGAAAGTCATTCACCTACAGGAAGTGAAGGCACTGGGGTCCCCTGACCTCGAGGAGGGGTGCACGGGGCAGAGCACACTCGCCTTTCTCTGACCACAGACTTGTGTCCCCCTGGTACACACATGGGGTGTAGACAAGCAACCCACCTCTGCCCTTCTAACAAACACTGGTGTACTGCACCTCTTCCGAACCTCGATGGGTTTCCCAACTCGATGCTACTGGATTGGGGACGGATGCTTCTCTGCTGTGGCACTGTCCTGTGCACTGCCAGAGGCTGAGTGGCATCCCTGGCCTCTACCCACTAGACGCCAGTAGCAACCCCCACGCCCAGGTTGGAAAGAAAAAAAATGTTTCCAGGTATTGCCAAATGTGCCCTTGGGAGCAAAATTGCTCCTTGTCCCTTGGTTGAGAACCACCACCCTGGAGCGGGAATCCTGAATACAAGACTTCAAACCAGGGTGAGCCTGGGATTCATCCAGCCCTTGGCAAAATGAGGGGAAAAAAGGATAACAGAGTGAATTTTTTTGAGAGTGAAATGTAATTGATGTGAAGAGATGTCTTTTTGGGGGGATTATCTTTCCTATTTGTTAGTGCAAACGTATCTTTTATGAAATGGTGATGCTAATGCTCATACTGGCAAATCGAGAGTTGGCAGTCCTAGGTCCATCTACCCACCTTTTTTTTGATGTTTTACTGGAGTGAAATTCCAGAGTCTAGGAGAGGCTGGGCTAGACCACTGCAAGAGAGAAACTGGATTTTCCATTCTCTCCCCTTACAGATCTCTCCAGCCCAGCAAATCCCTAGCAATTTGCCTCTGTTTTTTCAACTGTAAAATGAAGATAATAACTGTGCCTACCTCATAAGGTTTTTGCGAAGAATAAATGAGAAAATGCGTTCGAAGCACAGGCTTAGTTTATATCCTAAAGATCCTTCAGCTTAGACCCTGTAATGCGCCCAGATTCAGGTAAGCCCGGGATAAATGTTAGGGATTATTACTGATACCTTCCAACTCTGCAGGATATAGAACAGCGCTGTTATCCCTGCCTTGTCCTGGGGCTCCACTTCTGGTGAGTTCAGTCTGCACAGGTTACTCTGTGCGAAAGAAAACAAGGAACATCCCTGGGCTGTCCCCAAGTTCCGCACTCAAGGAAGGTGGTTAACAGTGGAAAGTTTTCAAACCGTCCATCCTCCCTGCACGCTGGCCCACGTGTAGCTCAGCAGCCAGAGAGGGAGGGCGGCGTAATTCCTGATTCTCGGCATGCCCAGGCCGGCAGCGCCCTCTAAAGACAGGTGTCATTCACATGTCGACACTGTTAATTACAGGGTAGGGAACATGAAAGCAGAGGGGAACCAGTGGGGGTGGTCAGCCGGCTGCCCACCCGCTTCCTTTTAAGTGCTCATTAGGAAACATTTACCACCTCTCTGCTGATTGACAGCCCTGATAGCGCCGCCTGCGGCTGGCGTTCATGTTGCATGGCTCGTGCTGGCACCCAAGGGCCTCCCAGCCCCTCCCCTCCACCGGGCAGGGAGACAGCGTGCTGGGTCGGCCTTGGCCCAGGGACCCCTACTTGACGTTTGGGGGGTTCACCCACATTCACTTTTGGTAAAGCCGAACTTACGGATTCTCAGGAGTGGAAGAGGAAAACAAAACATTTAAGAGGCTATTTTTTCAATAGGCATTTTGGACATGAAATGGCTCCCCAAGGACCACAGTTTAGGGAGAAGAGTATAAATGAGTCAGAAGCATATAAATTAGATTTTCCTTATGCAAAACCTACCTAATTGTCTAAAAGGCAACAGATAAAATGCAACTATTCTCCGCACTGGGCAGCCGAGGAACAGTGGCCTTCCCACAGCCCTGGCACACTCACCTCCGAAGGCACCACCCTTCATTCATTCAGGAAACACTCTGGGAGCCCCACTGTGTGCCAACCACCAGGCCAGACACGGGGCACGTAGTTCCAAGGAAGGTCGGTCGGGCTGGGGGACAGAGGGTGTCCAGGTGAGCCTCGTGAGGCCGCTGTGAGGAATCAAGCAGGGGGTTGATGGAGACTTGCGGGGGCCTTTATTTGGGGGGCTGGCAGAGGCTAAGAAGTGACATTTGACTTTTATGGCATGTCCACGTGGTGCAAAATACAAATACAGGATAGGTCGGGGGAAGATGGCATTTGAAATAAAGAAGGAACCCGCTGGGAACATCAGCCCGGCGTAGTACATGATTTTCCGGGTGCTTTTCGGTGTTTCCTCCCTTACTGTAAAAGTATCACACGTACTCAGTTTCCACATTCAGAAAATAATAACCTTCCTCTCCCTTCTGAGATGACGATGGCTATGGGAGCCCAGGTCAGGCTAGCTGTCCCTCCTTGCTTGGTTGGGGCGGGCGAGAAGGGTGGGGGAGAGGCCCGGGCAGAGGAGACCTACTGGCCAGACGGAGGGGGTGTCCTGGCGGGTGGGCTGCTGCTGCCACCATCGTCCCGACTGGGGCTTCCCACCTGGCCGGAGCGCTCCAGTCACTCTGCCCAGGCATCCTCGACGGTCATCAGAGTCACGTGGGGATTGCACTTCACAGTCTGCACGTGTTCTCGTTAGACCCACCCTCAAACCACCTAAAGCAGGGGCAATGACCCTCGCTTTACCAACGGGCAAGTTACAACTCAGAGAGGTGAAGTGACTTGCCCAAAGTCACCCAGCTAGCAGGTGGTACAGCCAGGACTTAAACCCAGGCTCTGCCTGCAAGTCTCGGGTCCTCTCCTGTCCCCACAGCTGCATCCTTCTGTGAAGTGGATCCTGCGTGTGGTGAGATGTCTGAGCTCGGTGTGCAGGGATGCCCCCCCCCCCCGCTTTGCTGGATCTCTTCCCTGGAAAGTCAGCCCAGGTGAGCGGCACCCAGGTTGTGGCAGGGCAGGGGGCGTTCTCCAGGGGATAGAGAGCCTGCCAAGTCCCTCCCCTCTCTGTGACTTTGGGCTTTGGAAAGGTTATCCTTGTCGTGTCCGTTGGCGGAACCACTGTTCTTGGAGATTCAGAGCGTTTCTCCCCAGGTGTCGCTGGGGTTCTGGGAAGGGCACCCTCTCGCTCTCCTGGCCTCCTCTCCTGGGGATCCCGCCGGCTCCCAGCTGGGGATCATCTCACTGCCCACATTCGCTGCCACTCAGCTGGCACCGCCCGGCTGTGGAGGCCAGAGCCTTCCTCATTTCCGACGCACGCTCCCATGAGGCCTCTGGCTGCAGAATCTTTACTGAAGCTTTAGTTAAACGCGGAGCGTCGCTCTGCTGAGTGCAGGCAGCCCAGAATGGAAGGATCTCTGTCAAGGGCTCCTCTGCCGTTTCCACGAGCCCCGGCCTCCCACCTCTCTCGTTCTCTCATCCCCCAGCTTTGTTTGTAATCAGGTCAAGTGTCTTGTCTTTTTCTAATATTACCTTTGGGTACTCACCTCCATATTTCTGGGTATTTATTAGGGTATTTTCCTAATTTCCAATTCTCTACCCTAGAAAAATTCTGATACCTGTTGGGTTGAAATAATTTTCTTCACTCTTTTACATCAGGGGTTAGGAAACTTTTCTGTAGTGAGTCAGATAGTAAGTGATATTTTAAGCTTGTGGTTCTTAGAGTCTCAGTTCAGTCACTTAACTCATGCTGCCTTTGGGGGATGAAAGCAGCCACAGAGAATGTGTAAATGAAGGAACAGGGCTGTGTTCTGATAAAACTTTATTCATAAAGACAGGCTACTGGCCCAGGGGCTAGAGTTTGCAGACCCTTGTTCTACATAATCAACTACTTAGCTGAGAGGCAATGAAACCACTAAATCACAAGACAGGCCTTTTCTGAAGTCCCACTGTGTGCCTTGTACTAGGTGCTGTGGAAGGGTAGAGGACACGTCTTAAAAATCTGCTCGTAACTATCCAACCCTTGAAGCTGGGATAAGGTAAAGATGGTATCCATTTTTGCAGTGGGTTGAATAATGTTTCTCCATCTGGAACCTCACACTATGACCTTATTTGAAAATGAGATCTTAGCAGACGTAACTAAGGTGAAGATCATGATGAGATGATGCTGGGTTAGGGTGGCCCCTAAATCCAGTGACAGCAATCTCAGGACACATGGTGGGGCATGAGATGGCCGTGTGAAGGGGGAGGCACAGATGTGAGTGATGCTGCCACAAGCTGAGCAATACCAGAAGCTTCCAGAAGCTGGAAGAAGCAAAAAGCAGATTCTCCTCTAGAGCCTTTAAAGGGAACACAGCCCTGCCAACATCTCAGTTTTGGGCTCTGGCCTCCAGAACTATGAGAGAAGACGTTTCTGCTGTTTTAAGCCACCCAGGTTGTGGCCATTTGTTATGGTAGCCCTGGGAAACCAACGTGACCTGTGCGTTGGAAGTTTCCAAGTGTTCCTCACTGGTGCCCCCTTGGAAACCACAAGCAAAGATCCCATCGTGTTTTGCCTTCAAATGAACCATGAATGGAAGATAATGCTGTATGGGTTTTGACTCCCTGACCACAGAACTATGATCATTTCTGCTCTCGTTAAATGACTTTTGCACAGTTGTAACATAAAGCAATGCGGCCAACAGCCCCTCGACTGGCACCCCTCTTCGGGGTCAGTTAGCCAACAAGGAGGAGGCTCCTGGATCCGACGTCACAGAGGGGAAGGGGGCCAATCAGAAGCAGGAAGCTCTGGCCAGACCATGGGAGGAAAGGAGGTGTGGGCCTCAATCTTCTTGTTCAGGTGATGATAATGTCCGGAGACCCAGCTTGCCCGAAACACTCCCTGGAGGAGAAAAACCCAGGTTGCTAAAACGGAGACCTCACGCGGCCAAATCGTGACCGAAGAAGTGGTGGAGGTGTGTTTTCCCAAAGGAAGGGTGCTGGACGGACGACGCCTGCCTGTTACAAGATGCAAGCCATCGACGCAAAAAGCGAAGGGCTGGGAGTGGGTCCTGTTTCACACACACTCATGCGCACGCATGTGCAGACCCCTTCACACACACCTGCACATGCCTTTCCTCGCGTTGATTACCCCTAGCTGTGGGCAGAGGGCAGCTTCCCTGTGGCTGCAGGCAGGACCCCGTGTTTGTAACCGGGCTGTGGAATGCTTCCCATTGGGTAGAGCTTCAGGGTTCTGTGGGTGCCAGCAACAGAAACGGACTCTGGCTAATGTAAGGGAAAGGGAATTTATTGGCAGGACGTGAGGAACTCACAGGACTGTGTGTGGCTGTTTAATGAATGAATCTCCCTGACGTCCCCTCTGGAAGTCCAGAGGAACCACCGCAGTTCTCCCGGTGAGCAGTCGCATCATCGGTGAGCTCTCTGGAACTTTGCTGCCCTCATGTTCACAGTATGTGGTTGCAGCCTCGGAGTTATTTGTCGTGTGCATGCTGTCAGGACAATGGTACCTGTTGCTCTTAGAGAATCTTTCATCTGTTGTCCTCAGGGGTCATTGCAAATCTTTATAAAATCTTCCCAGAAAGACACAGGAAATGCCATGATTACACCACATTCCTGGTCCAAAATGGAAGCTGGACCGCCGCGCTGGCCCGTGCACTCTCTGCGTGGGTTCAGGGTGCCTCATGTGGAAATGGTCGAGTTGGCGCCTTCAGAGACCACCAGGATCCTAGCAGGGGGTGAGCAGCTACAGCCTTTTGCCCAGTTATATCATCTCTCTGGGGAGGAAGGGTGGAAAATATGACCCAAAAAGAGTACAAGGCATCCTCAATGAAATCTTAGTGGGAATCCTTTGTTTCCATCCGCAAACACTTTTCCCATGACGGTCTTAAGAACCTCAAGCGTCTGACAACTTTTTCCACATAACTTTCAAAACATGTTTGCTAAAACAAACAACAACAACGGGCTTCCCAGCATGCCTGGGTCATGTAGCTGAGCTCAGGCACAATTTTTTAGCTTTCAAAAACTGGTTTTCTTCATCTTTCCAAATTTCAAAGTCTTGCGTGACTTAGCCATTTTGACAGGACACAAGATTGTGATATTTATTTTATAGATGGAGAAAAATTAAACATTCCAAGGGGCTGCGACTTCCCCCTTAATCAGAGATCTTTGCAAGGATTCCTGTCTCCCAGTTACATCTCCAAATCTCAACTTTGTCCAGAGAAGAACACTCCTTCTCTACATAGGTAATAATTCTCGCACCAAGTTGAAATCAAGCCCCAGCAGATGAACCTGGCTTAGGAGGAAGCAGCTGGAAAACGGTTTCCATGGGTACAGATTTTAACATTATCAACTGCAAATGTTCACCACCCCAAGATGACAAAACTCCAGTAACTTCAAAGCTGTTAAGGATAGCTCCAGGGCAAATTTTAATTAAAATTAGATAGCATATATGAAAAGCATCTGATTTGTACTTTATAAAAGAGTTTGGGAAGCAGAACTCCACAGCCTCAGGACTGTGGCTGTAACAATTATCTTGCAACTTTTCACACTAAAATCACAACATGTTAATTTGTTAATGAGTCAGTCAGAGCAGAAGAGAGCTCTTGACGGCAGGGAGGAAAACATACAGATTACATTTACATTTCTATTTTTAAATAAATTAAATGTTTCAAGTCAAACTCAAACTTCACATGAAAGTTTGAATTTCTATTGATTTTTTTTTTAACTCTGCTTGTCTGCTGAGATGAGACTATTAAGATTCTTGGGAATTCTCAGAGAGAATAAAGTGGTTTCTTTATTCGAAGCGATTACATATGTGCTAAACGTGGCCATTTAGAGGCAATACAGTGGCTTTTTCTCTCTCTCTTCCTTTGCGAAGTTCTGGCCTCTGTAATATGCATGGACTTTAGAGGAGAGAAAAGGAACAGAAGAGTTTATTAGAAATTTCACTGTTGGTGACTTTATTTCTCAACAGAATAAAAAGAAAGACAATTGAAGGAGGAAGGAGGGGAAAGGAGCCGCTGAGGCAGGACCGGGGTGAATGAGTGAAGCGCTGGGGACACAGAGCTGAAGGCCGAGATCACTCTTAGGGTCCTGCGAACGCCCCCAGCAGTCTTGCATCCTGGGTGCCCCACCCTTGCCCTGGTCCTGGAGCCACAGAGACCGAGCTTACTAAACTCAAACTACATGTATCCACCAAAGAGCCACCGTCTGCAACAGCACTTCACACAGCGGTGAGTATGGTGAGGGCAACTCAGAGTGGAAAGATCGAATGGCCTTAATGGATTGCCATGGAATCACTGAACTTCTGCAAGTTGCCAAAAACATACGCCCATGAGAATGTACAGTAGTCCTGTCTTATCCCCGGGAGATATGTTCCAAGTCCCCACGTGGATGGACGAACTCACGGATAGTCCCAAGCCCTGTACATATTATGTTTTATCCTATACATCACACCTACAATAAACTTTCACCTTTTCTCTTAAAGGAAGTACTTTATGGCTTCTCTTTGACATATCTGAATTGCCACCGTCACTACTCTAGTGTTTCAGGGCCATTATGATGTAAAATAAGGACTATCTGAGCACACACAGCAGTGCCACAACAGCTGATCCGAGAATTGAGAGGGCTATTAAGTTACTAACGGGCTGGGACCATCTGCAGTAGGGAATCTCTTGGACAAAGGGGTGATTCATGTCCTGAGTAGGATGGAACAGGACAATGTGGATTTCATTACGCTACTCGCAAGGATGCGTAAGTTATAACTTACGAATTGCTTACTTCTGGAATTTCCCATTTAATCTTTTCAGACCAAGGTTTACTTCAGGTAACCAAAACCGTGCAAATGAGACCACAGATAAGGAGGGACCACTGCGCATTGCTGGGTCCCTTCCCAGAGGCTCGGAGGGACCCGGACTAGTGGGGGGCCCCAGAGCTTAAGCTCTGTGAGTTTCACGGTCAAACCACCTCCGCGGGCATCATCTCATTTGTTCTTCACTAAACCCTCCGAGACAGACACAACCATCACTCAGCTTCAGAGAGGACAAAATTGAGGCTCAGAGGAGGCCCCTAACCTGATTGGGTCACATGGCAACAATTTACAGAACTGAAAAGTGAACTCGGGTCTGTTGCTCCCAGATCCTGTACTGTCACCTCCACTGGCCCCTCCCCCCGCCCCAGAGAAGGATCTCTGTGCATTCATTCTTCTAAACACAGGGGAACGAAACAGTGTGACAAGCAAAGGGGAATGGAATAATGTAACAAACACAGGTGACAAGCACAAGGACAGGTGTCAAACAAGTGTAACAAGCACAGGGGACTAGCACAGCATGACAAAGCACAGGTATGACACACACAGGTGCAACAAGCACAGGTATGACAAGCACAGGTGTAACACATAGGTGTAACAAGCACAGGGGAATGGAATAGAAATTACGGCAGAGAAAAACTGTTCCCAAGTCCGATGTGAAGCCAGATTCCATCAGAAAAGAGCTGTCGTCCTCCCTGCCTGGGTCTGAGGCTGGAGAGCGAGCCGGGAGCAGCGCCCTCCAGGACATGGTGGGGAGATGATGACGAGGACAGGGAGGTAGGAGGAGGGGCTTCTCCATCACCTCCTGAACCTGAGGCCACTTCGCAATTTTTTTTTTTTTTTAACTTTTATCCTTCTGGATCAACAGGTGAGATATTACTATCTTCAAGCGTAATAAGAAGTAATATCCTTCGATTCCTTTTCTTTTAATCATCCAGGATCTACTCCTTGGAATAGCAACTCCCCAACACTCCACGCGGTCCAGGTTGGCCCATCAATCACCCAAGCATGGGGCGGGTACAGACCCAACTGGCCAATGAGAGCACCCCATTTCCTAGAACATCCCAGGGGTGGGCCCAAGACCCAAGCAGACCAATCAGAGTCCTGCCTTGGAATTCCAACGCTGTCGTTGGTCAAGATGGCTGCTCCCTGCACCGGGATTGTAAACCATAAGGATGCTCTTGGGTTGGGCCACCAGTGCCTGTCTTTTCCCCCCTTGTGGAAGGAGCCTGACTGAGTATGAGGCCCAAAAACTGAGAAGCAGAGCTGAGAGCCTGAAGGAGACAGGGGTGAAGGAGAGCCCTGACAACACCCGAACTGAGCCGAGCAGGAAGCACATCTCACTAGATCCTCATGCCACCTCGGAGGAAATGCCATTATCATTAACCCATTTTACAGATGAGGCAACTGAGGCAACACGAGGCTCATCACTTGCTCAGAGGTCACTCGGCGGGTGGGTGGTGGAGCCCGGAGTTGGCCTGCCTGACTCTGCGCCCCAATGCAGTCGTCCTGCAGGTGCCAGTCAGGCCCTGCGACCCGCTGACCCTGGGCAGAAGACACCACAGCTGCCCTCCGCAGGGAGAGATGCGTGGGCAAAATGGCAAAACCCTGAGATATTAGAGGGTAATAGGAGGGTCCGGGGGCAGGGAATAGCCCACTTTGCCTAGGGAGTCGGAGCCAGGCTACTGCAAGGAAGAGTGTAGACAGACTCGAAGTTGGAGTTGGGGAGAGGGGTTGTGGGCAGAGAAGAGTCCAGGCTGGGAAGGCTTGGGGACTGCAATGTATTCTGGTACTGATAAACCAGAAAAAGGGACAAGCAGGCGGGAGGGGAACTTGTCAGGGTGGTTTTGGTTGCAAGCAACCAAGATCTACGCTTAATGAGCTGAAGGAAAAAGGGACTGAATTAGCGCATGTCACTAGAGGGGTCCTGGAGCATGCTCACACCATAGGAGGAAGGGCTGAAGGAAGCGGGGCCCCTGGGACTGGGGCTGGGGATCCCTTCACCCCAGCCTCTCTCTAGCTGTCTCTGACCTCTGCTGCTCTTGGCCCGCTTGGCCTCTCTGCCTGGTTCTTTTCTCCAGCACGTGGGGCTTCTGAGGTTTCACTTCTTCAAGTTTCAGCTTGCCACTTCCAATGGAAACCAGATTATTTCTCCTGGCAAATGTCTATCAGTCTCAGAGAAGTTCTCATGGGTCCACTCTGGGTTACATGGCAACCCCTTGGACCAATCACTGATGCCAGGAACATGGGCTACTGTTATCCGCCAGCGTGAATCTTGGGGCCACACGTTGGATCAGGGAACAGTGACCAGCGAATGGGAATAGAAAAGCTTGCTGAAGTGGCAAAAGAAAAAATACCTGTCTATCTCTATCTATATATCTATCTATCTCTACCTACCTGCTTGGCCACCTCAGTCCACTGAGTAGACTAGGACAGTGAGGAACTCTCCCATCATTATCCACAAGGAATTTATATTAATGACACAGTTTGGGACCAGCAGTATTTAGTGATTTAAAATGATTTCCAGTCTTGGACTTAGCAATGAATTCTTAGGTATGTCACCAAAAGAGTGAACAACAAAAGAAAAATAGATACATCAGACTTAATCAAAATTAAAATCTTTTGTACATCAAAGGACATTATAAAGAAAGTGAAAAGATAACCTACAGAATGAAGAAAATACTTGCAAATCATATATCTGATAAGGCTTTCATATTCAGAATATATAAAGAACACTTAGAGCTCAACAACCAAAAGACAAAAAACCCACTTAAAAAATGGGCAAAGGACTTCAAAAGACATTTCTCCAAAGAAGATATACAGATGGCCAGTAAGCACATGAAAAGATATTCAATTTCATTAGCCATTAGGGAAATGCAAATCAAAACCACTATGAGATACCAATGCACACTCTCTAGGATGGTTGTACTTTTAAAAAATGGAAAGTAACAAGCGTTGGTGAGGATGTGGAGAAACTGGGATTCTGGCGCATTGTTGGTGGGAATGTTGAATCGTGCAGCTGCTGTGGAAAACAGTTTGGCAGTTCTCCAAAAAGGTAAGCATAGAATTACCACATGACACAGCAATTCCAAAAAAATTGAAAACAGGGACTCAAATAGATACTTGTACACCAATGTTCATTGCAGCATTACTCACAATAGCCAAAAGGAAGTAAGCCAAGTGTCCACCAGCAGATGAATGGATAAATGAAATGTGGTGTATCCGTACAATGGAATGTTATTCAGCCATAAAAAGGAACAAAGTTCTGATATGTGCTACAATGCGAATGAACCTTGAAACCACTATGCTAAGTGAAATAAGCCAGACACAAAGGGGCAATTTTTTTTTAATTTCACTAATATGGAATATCTAGAATAAGCAAATGCATAGAGACAGCTAGTAGGTTGGTGATTACCAGGGTCTGGGGGGTGGGGAGAATGGGAAGTTATTGCTTAATCAGTACAGAGTCTGTGTTTGGGACGATGAAAAAGTTCTGGAAATAGACAGTCGTAATGGTTGTGCAACATTGTAAATTTATTGCTGCCACTGAATTAAATGGCAAATTTTATATATATTTTACCAAATAAAATTCTTTACATGATATCTAAGACTCCTACTAAAGAATCTAGTTCTATCACAGGTTAAAAGCTCTAAGGAATGTCCCAGGAAGAAGCATCCCAATTACTTGCTTTTCACCTCTCTGGGGAGTGTGCTTTATTGGTCCAACTACCTCCATCCTGCAGTGAGTCATAGAGGAAAATCCAAACAGCAACACAACGCCAGCTTTTGCTTTGTGATGTTATCTCAGTAGTTTAAGCTGAAGTTCACCTAGAAGGAATGAAAAGAAAAAGAACTTTTGGTTAAATTCTGTTGAGGAGATGACAACTGATCTCAGGAAACAAATAAAAACCAGAGAAACAAACAAACAAACCCCCCCTGGTTCTGGCTTAGCTTGACACCTTGGTGAATCAGGCTCTTCTATAACAGCAGCCCTCCATCAAAAGGGAGACCCCACCCCCACCCCAGGGACGACTCCGTATTAGTTTTTGGTATAGCGGTTTTCATAAATAAAAATTGCAGCCTCGTTTATTTAAAAAAGTAAACAAAAGCTCAAATGTCTGATAACAAAAAGTTGAATAAACAAATCATGGCACAACCATGTAATGAGATACTCTGCAGCCACAAAAATGATGTTGCAGAACCAATATTAAGAACCTACATACACTGATGCCTGGTCAATGCCAGGCAACATGCTAAACCCTTTATAGGTACTATCATATTTAATACATCCAACAACACTGTGATGTAGGTACCACAAACATCCCCTTCTACGGATCGGTAAACCGAGGTTCCGAGAGATTGCATAACCCATTCAAGGTCATGTGGCTAGTCTGCAGACCCAGGACATGAACCTCTGTTTGTTTGGTTCCAGAGACAGCACTCCTAATACCTGCTCTGTGTTCTTTAGAAATGTATCCACTGAGTTGGAAAGATGCTCACAATGTAGTAAGTGGGAAAATAAAGTTTAAAACATTATATATTTTGGAAAGAGGCTTAGTAGTGGATTTATAGGCATAGGATAAAACATGCAAGAATGTAAACCAAGAGTTTAATGTTAGTTGTGTCCTGGAGATGGAATCAGGAATGATTTATTTTTCCCTTTATGCTTATTTATATCATCTAGTTGTTCTATTTCTGTGTTGTCCAATATGGTAGTGACTAGCCACATGTGGTTATTTAAATTCTAATTAATTAAAATTAAATACAATTTAAAATTTAGTTCCTCAGTCACACTATTTACATTTCAAACGCTTGGGAGCCACATGTGATGAGTGATTTATGGTATTGGATGGTGCATTTATAGAACACTTCCATAATCCAGAACATTCCATTTAACAGCACTGATCTATAATGATGATGGATTTCTTGGGGTAATTAAACATTTTTCAATATATCTTGAGGCAGCAGAAGAGAAGAAAAGGCTGTTTAAAGCCAGGTTTGCCCCATGCAGGCCAAAAGGTGAGGGCACAGGGAGATCAGAGAAGCCCCGTCCCACGTGTGGCAGGGACTCAGTGAAGAAGCTCCAAGCTGCGGGCCAGCAGCTGTGGGCTCAGCCTCTCTTGGGAGGGCTCCCCTCGTGGTCCGTGATGGCTGCAGCCCTAACCACCTGCATCTCATCCCAATCCCACACCTTCCAGAGGCCAAACGAGTCTGGTGCTCCCTGGGTGCCTTTTTTTAGAGCAAGGGAATGTTCCTAGGAGCCTCCAGGCAGCCTCCCTTCCCATCTCACTGGCCAGAATTCCCTCAAATGCCCATGGCTGGACCAACCACTGCTTAGTAGAGTGGGATTGCCATAGTTGGTCAGACACATCCACATTCCCCTCTGGGCTGGGGACAGAGTCCCCTCTCCTGAGGGGTACACACCTGAAGTTAATGGGCATTCTTAGCTAGAAAGAAGGGAGAACATGAATGTTCAGTGAACAACTGGTGGTGTCAGCTACTGATGGCAAGTGACAGAAAATACAGTCTTGACTTGATTTAAAAAGAAAGTGCGAGTTCACCCACTGGCATCAGATTCAAACAATGTCACTAGGGTTGGAGTCTTGAAGCTACGGATCTCACCACCTCACCAACATCCAGTGGAAGAGAGAGCAAGCATCTCCGCACGCTTTAGTGACTTTAATTGGGTGACTCAACTGTTTGGTCATTGAGTGACCCTGAACCAA
>RJWJ010024885.1:0-24425 GCA_004363605.1 Indri indri | reverse complement strand
CTATTTTCCAGTAACTATTTTTGTTACATATAATATAGAAACCATAATTTAATTATTTCACCCTATGTCTCCCATCCTTCATCTCTTCAACATTGTTTTCATTTTATAGGTATTGATAAATGAATAAATGAATGAATGAACTCTTTAAAAAAGTGGTGGTCTAGAAATTAGCAAATCTCCCCTAACAAATTAAGAAATCTCACACAATTCTTTTAGCCTTCAAGTTCCTGAGTATCTTCTCTGCAAAATATATGTGGATTAGCAAATCCCTATTACTTTCAGATGTAAAATACTTAGATTCTACTTCTCGCATAAAATTTTCAATTCTCTATTTGTGAAGCTAAAACAGCAAAGGAAATACTTGCTGTAATGTTTGGTTTCCCTATTTTTCTTTCCATATGCCTGTGAACCTTTCTGGATAGGGGTAGTATTCTATCCATATTTCTTTTGAAGCAACTGATATAATGCTTCCCACATGGTAGGTACCGAATGTATGTTCAACAAATGAATGATTTTTGCAAATTAAAGTAAATTAATACAGAGCACAGAATGTATACTGTGAGTAAAACTTCATAGGTGCATTATGTGACATTTCTTAAACATATTTATTGAGGACATACTGCACAGCAGGCACTGCGTTTTACACTGAGGATACAATACAGCAATGATCAATGCAAAGTTAAATTCTTGCTTACATCAATTTTACATTGTATTGAAGAGAAGACAAAAAAATCAAAGAGTCAAGAAATAGACGAAAGATATTCCAGAAAATGTTAAATATTGGAAGGAATTTAGCACATTATCCAAACAGTGCCGTAATCCTGCCCCTTGCCTATCACATCAAGTCGCATACATTCTTCTTGTGCCTTGGGTCATTTTATGGTGAGAAAAAAATGATTGGAAAATAACTTTTTCTTATGTTCTCAGTAGTAAAAAAATTACAAATGATAAAATAGTAGTGCTGTATAAAAATTATACTAAAATTACAGGGACACAGTTTGAGTTTTAGTAATGCAAAGTGATGCAGCCTCCCCCCAAAGTGTCATCCAAATATCAGTGAAGAAAGCAAGATGCAAGAAGCAATCAGGTAATGGAATGTCATTGGCCAAGTGGAAGCCACTGGGGAAACAAACCTTCTCCTTATTATATTATCATTATTGATATAGGCATTTTTTTCACTGACATACTAATTTCCTGGAATATATTTCTACCTAAGATCCATAGCAATATTTCCATTTTCCCATATTGATAAGGTTTAGTCAACATCATGTTTCTGCTCTCTGCATGTTGATCTATTATTATACCCCTCACCATTTAAGAGCCTATTTCCCTTGATTCAGGTTTTATTAGTCAGGGATAGAGCAAATGGTGAAAATTAGGCCTGCAAGATCCAGCTGTCAGAAAAATGAGCCAGCAGTGATTGATTAATGGAAGAATGCATCTGATTGTGCAGTGCAAAACTTGGTTGCAGTTGTTTAATATGATTCTGTCAGCAAAACCTTCTCAGCTAACAATCTTTATGGCACAGCCATCTGTTTTTGAGGATTACAAATATATTATCAAAATATTCATGACATGTTTCCTCTGAAAGATGATATCTTATCCTTTTCAATAGATTAATGCCTTGAGGGTAACTGCAAAGCTAAGTAGAGAGGAAAAACTTAACTTTAATATTTATCTCGGTCAAAAGCAAATCCATGCCTGTTTTTTCCCTACTGTCATGAGGTTATTGAATTAATATCAACTAAAGTTGGCCTTACTTTTATTCACAGATTTAAAGTTAGGTTGAATTAAGATATAGCTTATAAGTAAATTGCTAATTGGAGGTTCAATTACTTCTCTCTTTTATCAACTGTGTGTGCTTATATAAAATATTTAAAATTAACAGGCAATTTTAAATGAGAATTTGGAAATTATAAGATATGTTTCATAATTTTGTGCAGAATCTATTAGTATACTTAGATACTGAATGATTTTCCCTATCTAATGAAAAATTGTATAAAAATCAATTATCTTTCAAAAAAAGTTTGCATATAGTTGAGGAGAAATAAACTGCTTTGGTCAAAAGTTTTATTACATTGTGGTTTGTTTTGGTTATGAAAAATATTTTTTCAGATGAATATTTTGGTAGTTATAATAAAAACATATAAGCATTACACTATGGATCTCCTCATAATCTTATGGAAAGTAAACTTCTAAATATATCAATATATCTCAATGTGCTTTGTTTCAATAAATAGTTTTTTCAGAACTTGTGCTGATGTTTTAACTTTTCCTTTACATGTAGCATATCTTTTTTAAACAAAAAACCGTGAATTTGTTTTGGTTAATTTTTCTCTAATATATGTTGTTATTCTACTTTGGAAACCTATCATGGACTAAGAAGTAATGTCATTTGTTGTGGATCAGATTTGTGCTAAAATATTTGGAAATGGTTTTGATTTAGATGCTTGCTGTTTGTATTTATTTATTTTATTTGTTCATTATTTGCCACACAGCTTAGCCCTGAAAATGGAATGATTTTTCTACTTCTATGATGTTCCTTTGAGAATCAAAGTAATTAGATTTTTTATTTAATATCATTTAAACCTATATGTCATGAATGCATATTACACATTAACAGGGTTAGCTTATAATCAACAATATATAAGAATTTACAATTTGCTAAGAAAATACTGTGTTCAGCAAGAAGACAATATTATTGAGTTTAAATAGCTTGCAATCTAGTAATAAAGCCTGGTGTGGATAATTAGAGACACTGTAAATTGAATTTTGGATATGGATAGACCTGGTTTGAATATCAACCCTGCTATGCACTATAATGTGACTTGGAACAATGTGTGTAATTTGTCTGAGATTTAGTAATACTTAAGGTTGATTAGCATCAATCCCCAAGTGTTAATGCTGGAATTCAATGAGACAATGAAGATAACCTGTGTAAGGAAACCAATACAATAACTGGCATCTAGAAGCCCAGACAATGTGACTTCCCCATCCTCACAGAACAAGTCAAATATGCTAAGTGTAACCAGGGAGTTGTAAACAAAGAGATACAGAAACATAGAGTAAGGAGAGGTTAATTAAATTCTAGAAATCTAGAAAGTTATAATGTGAGTTAAATTAGTATTAAATGCACGTGTAGTACTGAAAATGTGCAGAAATGTATTTATATGCAGTTCTTGTCCAATTTGGTTTGACCTTAATAAATGCCTAATTCCTTTTGATTTTATTCAAAAGTGCTATTACTATATGCTTCATATAGTCCCACTTTTAGACAAAGGAGAAGGGCCTCCTAAGTAAATGAAATTTAAGTCCTGTAGGAATAAGAGTACAATTGAGTAGAAATGACAATTGAGTATTATTCCATGGGATTGATGTTGAATTCACTATAATGCACTACAGGCTATGTTTTTCTCCGGCATTACAATGTCTGGATAAGTTAGTTCAAAAATTTAAAAAAAAAGAAAGAGAAATCAAATTGGTGTATTTTTTTCATGTAAAGCAATCAAGAATTTTAAAAAATGAGTTTAGAAAATAAATGTGGCATATATATATATATGTATGTATACACACATAGGAAAAGAGAGAAAATGTAAAAAAGGCTTGCCAGTTGTTAGCTAAAACACAAACAAAAACTTGAACTTAATATATAAATTCAAGTATATAACTTAATATACTCTAAATAATCAATCAATAAAATTCTCTAACACCATCATGAAGGCATATTGATTCTGTGCCTTTTTCCCCCTTCAAGGTTTCCTGTGATGTTCATGTTAACCTGACTTTTTCCAGATAAAAATGTTAAGAACGTTTTTCGGCTCCTTTCTCCTTTGCCCCTGGCACTTCAGGCCACACCCAATCTCTCCAACTAGAGACTGATGCTACCTTTAGCTGCAGTAGCAATCTGGTAGCATTGGTGAGGGGAGTCCCACATTCTGCTATCATTTTATGTCCTCACCCAGTGGGGCCTGGGCATAGTACCTCAGGGATAGAGGTCAGGCAAACACCCCGCACTGTTTCTGGGAGGGCCAAGGCTGCAGCTGTCCCTACCCTGGTCTGACAAACCCACAGTGGCTGGTGACGGGGTGAGGAGCTCTAGCCCTCTTCTCTACCCCTGCAGTTCCCAATCCTGGGCTGCAGACTGGTACCAGTCTATGGCCTGTTAGGAACTGGGCTTCACAGCAGGAGGTGAGCAGCAGGCAAGCAAGCAAAGCTTCATGTGATGCTCCCCATCATGTGCATCACCACCTGAGCTCTGCCTCCTGTCGTATCAGTCACTGTCTCCCATCACCCCCCTATGGGACTGTCTAGTTGCAGGAAAACAAGTTCAGGGCTCCCACTGATTCTGCATTATGGCGAGTTGTATAATTATTTCATTATATATTACGATGTAATGATAGTAGAAATAAAGTGCACGATAAATGTAATGTGCTTGAATCATCCTGAAATTATACCCTCCCCCCATCCATGGAAAAATTGGCCTCCATGAAACAGGTCCCTGGTGCCAAAAATGTTGGGGACCACTGCTCTACCCTATCCCAACACCTAGTATGTCCAGATAAAGTGACTGAAATCTCTTTGGGATTGCCCATCTGCTGTGAATAGGAGTGGAGGACTTGTGGGAAGGGGAGATTAAGTTCTCTACCCCAGTGGAGGGTCCATATTTTTATATTATGTTGGGCCTCTCAAATTACAGAGCCAGCCTGGGAGAATAATATTGAGCAGAGGAATCAAATTATGATTTTCAAATCTTTAAAGAGCTGCTTTTTTGCTATGTTGATAAAAAGCTATGGAAGGTCCGGGGTAAATACTAGGACGGAAGCTATCATATTAATCCCAGTGAGAGACAAGAGTATCTCAGACTATGGTGGTACCACAGAGATGGTAAGAAGTGGTACAAACCCACGTGCACTGGAAAAGAGATAGGATACAATTACCTCGTACACAGGACATAGAATGTGAGTAATACAGGCATCAAGAATAACTTTATTAAATATACTTGAAAATATTAACTTCAATTTATTAACTCAACAAGTAATTTTTAGTGATTATTATATGGCAGGCACTTGTGTAGATGGCTACATTTTTATCATGTTAACATGATGAACACTACTTACAAACAGAAGATAAAGTTCCTTACCCTCATATAGCTTGTTTTTTAGAAACAAAAAATAGACAATATAATTTATATTTATTTTTTTAGGTATTTGTCTTGAGCTATTGAAATAATTGGTTTGCCATAATCTGATGTGGAGAATGCTGAGGGCAGGTTAGGTTTGGGAGTAGGGAGATGAGGAGTTCAATCTTGTTCATGGTTATGATGTTAGGTAGACAAGTAAGATTATATGATACGCAGTTACATAAATAATCATATAGTTCTGAGGAAAGTACTTTAGGTTGAAGATATCAATTTAAAGTTCTGGTTTAGATGATTTTAATGACCTGATACCCAAGTGAGATCATTAAAGAGGGAGTGTTGATGGAAAAGAGAGAAGGGCCAAGGACTTATCTCCATGGTCCGATATTAGGAGTAGAAAAGTAGAAGAGTCTTTCTAGTAGTAAAACAGCTACATTGACTTTAAAGCTAGTAATAGAAGGAGTAACCAATGGAGTAAGAGGAAAGCGAAGAGTTCATTGTCAATGAAGCCAAGAGAATAAAGTTTAATAAGGTGGATCAACTCCGTGAAATGTTACTAAAAGGTCAAATAAAGTAAGAACTAGAGAATGACTGTAAAACGCCACTGGATAGCTAAATAGTTTTTAATTAATCTGTTTTGCAGTTACTGATCTTTTAACTTGTGATCAGTTTTTTCCTGTTGAAATCAAGGCTACAATGATTATATATGGAGCAATCTCTATCTTGCAGAGATGAAAGTAAACCTTGGTCCTAATACCTGTTAGCTGTGAAGCCGTTAATAAGTTACTTTACCTTGTTTAACCTCACTGTTCTCATCTATAAATGATGAGGATGATACCTTCTTGTCTTGCTGGGAGACTTATGAGATAAGAAAACCATTGTCCTTGACCATAATACAGTCATAAATGTTGTTATTTCTGTATTAGACATGTTTTGAAGTTTCTGCTGAAGGGGTGGCCTGGGAAGACATACGGGTAATATGTGATTCCTCCTCCCGCAGAGGGGCCCTGCAGCATAATGAATGGACTGGTTTGGCATCTGACTAGTGGATAACTCTGTCTGTCTGTTTCTATTTCCCCTCTTCCACCCTGTTCCCATATTTGAAGTAAGAGAGATACAATTGTTTTTGTTTTTATTTTGAGAATCAAAATGCATCCAAAGCAGCATGCAAAGCTAAGTTCCACCTGAGCCAAAACTCAGAGTAAAAACAATTTACTCTAAATCTGGTATTCAGAGAATAGAAGGAACAGACAACAGGAAAACAAACTATCCAAAACCCAAACAAAACAAAAACAAAGAACCAACAAAAACAGTCTCTGGTATACAGGAACAGAGCATTTCACCTACTTCGATGTCCAATGGCCGAAATTGTCCTAGTTCACCCTCTCGCTTCTTGTCATTGCCTTTTATCAATTTCAAATCGTTATGAAACTCAAGTTTACCTTTTTTTTTTGAGCAAGCACCGCTAGTTGTTTTATGCATTTAAGCAATACATCACGTAATCAATTCATTTCTCCATTGCCTCCCTAAAACATACACAGAAATTTTAGCCTCCCCGCACTCTGCACTCCTCACCCTGTTAGCTTAAATCTTTATTGTGACAAAAAGTCAATATTTTTTGAGGCACTAACTTAACTCAGTGGTTCTACTATCAAGTTCTTATTTCAAACTGATTTCCTCTCCATCTCGAATCCTGGAATCTCAGCTGCTCTGGCATTAAGCTAGGGAAGTAGGCATGTACATGTGTGTGTGGGGCGGGGGGGGAGGAAAGTACAGAGATCCTCAAAGCAAACTGATTGACATTGAAAAAATATTTTCCAAATTGATGAAATAAACCTGAACACACACTGTGGAAATCGACAAATAAATCTAATTTTTAATGATGCTTCTTGCTCTTTTACTGATCTCAGGCCTCTTTATTAGCACATCTAAAAATATCTTGTAAAGTATATGATTACCGTCTTGATGGTAGGACTTTAGTTTATTAAAAATGTATAGAACTTTAGGAGACTTAAAGGAAAATGTTGAAATAAAAACATGGTTGAGATTATTAGTTATTCATTTGTAATGCAAACATTTCTCCCATTTGTGCACCAACTAGCAGGTAGCATAATCATTGCTGATTTGATTAACTCTGCTCTTCACTTTTGCCAAACTCTGCCGCGTTTAAGGAAAGGAAGAAAGCTAAAATAGCTCCCTTCTAAAGCAAAATAAAAGACCTTGGATAGGTTAAATTGAATTTTTCCAACTTTTCAAAAGTCTCAGTTTACAAAAGTATCTTTCTTTCTCCCTTTCTTCCTTCTTTCCTTCCTGCCTTCCTTCTGTTTTTTGCTTTCTTTCACTCTCTCTTCCATTTTTCCAAGGCATTTATTCAACAGTGTAATAAGACCTTATATTAAAAATGTAGGATGGGCACAGAGGCTCACACCTGTCGCCCCAGCTACTGGGGTAGGGGGTGTGGTGGCTCACACCTGTAATCCCAGCCACTGGTGGGGGGTGTGAGGCAAGAGGATCGCTTGAATCCAGGAGTGTGAGGTTTCTCTGAGCTATGATGAGGCCATTGCACTCCAGTGTGGGCAACAGAACAAGACCCAGTCTAAAAAATAAATAAATAATTAATTAAATAAAATTGTTTTCCCTTTTCTACTGGTACTAACAGTCATAAACAGCCCTAAACTAAAAATATTCTTAGAGACCAGATTCTATTTAGTGATGTTTTGGTTGTGATTTCCCTAATCAGTAACAAGAGTCAATCTTAAGAGTATAAATGACTCATTCTTATAAATGTCTTTATAATCTATTCATTATTTTGCAAGAAAGTATGTACTTAAAAGTGAGTTAGATAAGGTAACTTGTTTTAACTTTAAAATATATTCAAAGCTAGGATATATGATCCCAAGGTCACAGCCACTCTATCCAAGCTTGTTTTTAAACTCCAGGGGTTCATAAACCCAGAGCTGTTTACTGTTATATTTCTGAGGGAATATTTTGATTATGGTCTTGGTATAGACATATTTTCTTTCTTTAGAAAACCATAACAGTCTAGCAACAACCTTCATTTTTCCAACCTTGAAGTCCTTGATTTATAAATTTTCTTTAAAGTTATCTTTTTATTAAAACCATGTTTCACAAGCTATAGGTGGTGACTCAAATACGTGTCATGAAGCAAACATCTGAAATTGAATAAGTATCCAAAATGATAATAATAAATTAAAACACAATAGATATACAGTAATATGTACAATATAGTAGAGCACTATTAAAGTGTTCATTACACATAGTGAAAGTTAAGTGTTGTGTCAGGACAGTTTGTTTCCTGTGTGTGTTTGTGTGTGTGTTGGATCATGATATGAAATATATACTCTTATTATGTTTCCATTGCAGTTTGTTTACTAAACTTAGCAGCTTAAACTAATAACAGTCATTTATTACTACTCACAATTACCATGGTCAGGAATTCAGATAAAGCATAACTTACAGGATATCTGTGGCTGCAGCTGGAAGATTTAAAAGCTAAAAGCTGTTGTCACCTAGTCTCATTCACTCTCATGTCTGGTGGTACTTGATGCTTGGATGTCTTCATGATATTGTTTGGGCTGTCAGCCAGAACATCCACAAGTGGCCTCTCTATGTGGCTGGGATCCAAGGGCAATCATTGCAATAGAGTGCGAGACAGAAGCGGCATTGCTTTCGATGACCTAGCTTCAGAAGTCACAAAGTCACATGGTGTCCGTTCCATTATATCACTTCAGGCAGTTACAAAGGTCCACACGGAACGTGGACTCTGCCTCTCCTTTGAAGAATGTCAATGTCATTCCATAAAAGGAACATCTGGATCAGAAAAAATATATATATATATTTTAATATAAAAAATATATATAAATATATATATAAATATATATATATATATGTTTGTATTTTGGTAGGAATTCCCTTAATGTAAGTCTCATCATGTCTCATAAAATATTTAACATCTAGTATCCTAAATGCTGTAACCAAGGACCAAGTAATTATCTTCAACTCTTTTGAGAAGGAAACTGTGGCAGCAAATTTTGCAAAGATGCCCATGTGTGTGTGTATATATCTCAAATAATTGACTAAGGATTGGGGGCTGGCAGCGAAATGCTTGTTGCTAGGCAAGCCTAGAGGAAGGGCAGGCTGGACCTTGAAGCTCTTCAGCAGGGCTAAAGCTGCCATCCACAGGCAAAGTTCTTAATCAGGGAAGCATCAGCTCTGCTCTTAAGGCCTTTGAGCTGATTTAATCAGATTCACTCATTTTAGCTAGAATAATCTCCCTTACTTAAAGTTAACTTAAGTAAAGTTGTGTAATGATGCCACTTTGACCATATCTACAAAATATGTTCACAACACCTAGATTAATGTTTGAATAACTGAGACCTGTAGACTAGTCAACCTGATCCAGCAAAGGATCACAGTTCCTAATTGCTTATTTTCTCTGTCCTGTATATGACTCTGTCCTGACCACCTGGAACATTCTCAGGACCACAGCAGGAATTTAAAAATATTTGTTAAACAAATAAAGAAATAAGTATGTGGCATGCTGTGTGGCATTTAATAAGCATTGGAAAGACCTTGAAACATAGCCTATAAGCAAATACAAACAAGAAAATATTTTTAGGTCAGATAATAATTTTATACATTTTTTTGAGAAAAAAATCCTATAGCCAGGGTGGAAAATTAATTATTAATGAAAGATGTATTTATGCTGGTAAGAGAAAATGAGCTCCCAAACCAAGTAACACCAGCGAAATAATACATTTTTGATAGAATTCTGAAAGAGATGGTAATAATTTTTTTGCTGCAGAAAAATAAAGAAGAGAACCTTCAGACAACAATCGTTGCTTGCTATGGGAAGATCATGGACTAGGAATATACAAATTATAGTTTCTTCGAGTAAGAAGACAAACAAAATAATTCTCAAGTTTCAACACCTGGAGAAAGCACTGTTGGACAGAAATGGAACTGATGCAATACTTGGTGACTTAGTTATAAGCAAACAGTTTTAGTGTGCAATTAATTGGAAATTTATTGATGTATAGTATATTTGGGTAATATATGATGGTAATATATTTTATACATCATGGAGTCCAAAACTTAGTCACATTGGTAGATGATCTCTGTGTTAAGGTATTATACACCTTTTAAAAACATCGAGATATTGTTATTTATGTGTTGTTCTCTTCTGATGTTTTATTAATTATTGCAGCTGTTTGTTCTAAATAATTTAGTTAATATTTAACTGCACTGATGCCCTGGGATTATTAAAGGTAAAGATGCAATTAAAAACAATAAAAGCATAATTACTAGAATCAAAGAATGTTGTGATGAGCTTTAACAACATTGCAGTTTTTAGGATTCCTTTGTGTCATTCCACACTTACTTTTTTCCTCATTAGTAACCAATATGTCAGTTGCTTTAAGAAGCCAGAATGAAAATGTAAATTATGTGAAAGCATATTTAAGTGTTAATTATATGTACATGGATATACATCAGATATATTAAATATCATTACACCAATGTTCTTTCCAAATGTTAAAATTGCTAATGCAGAAAAATCTGCCAACACCATTTATATAATCTTCTTACATAAAAAGTAATAACTAAATAATCTTCACATTGTATTAATTTTAAAAGTATATGTTAAGAAGTGCACTATATCGCAGAATGCTATGTTGGTGACAAATAAGGTGGTCAAATAAGTTTGGAAAACTTTTGCATCAATAAGGTTTCATATATTTTGTGGGGTTTTTAATTGCAAGACTTCTCATAGCTTTTAACATACCAGTGTACACCCTAAGTTTTCAGATAAAATGAAGTAGTATGAAACAATAATTTTGTTCGACTAAATTATCTTCGTATATTTTGATATTCTGAATACAGTGGGATTAGGTTAAGTGTACAAATTTGGCTTCTGATTCAAGGTGACATTAAATACGTGTATTTATTGCTCTTCTCTCCTATTTCTCATTGAAATGATGTATAAGTACAAAATAATATAGAGCAGATATAGCACTTGAAATCTTGAGAGACTATCATCTTCTGAAGAGGATCGTGAGGAATCTGCTAGGTGTTATAAGATACATCGGGATCCAATTAAAGAAAATTCTATAGGAACTACAAAGCAGACATGTTCTGTGAGCGAAAGAGAGGACTGCCAAAAAGTTACTCAAGATAGTTGGAAGATCAGGGTCGTGTGTGGGCAAGACATGATATGAATATTGGGATAGTCATTCAAGAATTAATTAAAAGTCTATTCTTACACTCTTACTCTCCTATTCCTAAAGTAACTAAAATAAAGTATTTGCCTTCAAGCTAAATCTATTGTTGGATTTATTGGGATTCAGTCAGGAAAACAGAAACTGCTCCACGTGTTCTGTGTATAAAGGGTTTAAAATAGAGAAAGGGGCTTATATGCCTTTAGGAAGAGCTGGAGGGTCATAAAGTTCATAGAAGCTGCTCCCAGAAGTCAAGTAGGTGATTCTGAAGATCTCAGCTTGAATCATCAAAGTGAATGTTTGTCACAAAACTTGCCTAAATCCATGGTGATTCTCAAGAATCTCTGAGAAGCTCCCAGATTTTATTCTGCAACAAGATAATGAATGATTCTTGGAAGCCTGCAGGAGAGCTGCTAGAATTTTCTCCTCTACACATGTGTCTCCTCTCTTCTGTCATGGTCGTCACCACCTCTGGAAGAACAATGGAATCTATGTACTAATATTGAGAGTTGAAGATATTTGACTAGGCTAGATATTTGGAACTATGACAAATAAATTACTCTATTGAGAGAGGAAACTATAGGGCATAGATGACACAAGATTCAAAATTCAAAATTATTTAATGTAATCATTATGTGAATTCTTATAAGGATACACAAAGGTTTGCGTGCATGTGTGTGGGAGGGTGTTATGTGAGGCAGCGTAGCAGTCTGTTTAGAATTTTTGATTATGGACCCTGGTTTGCCTATCTATTCTAAGGGATACTTGCTGTGTTTCTTTACATCGTGTCCTTAATCTTGCTAAATTACCGTTTTTCTCGTCTGTAAAATGAGGTTGATCAAAGCAATTCTTCTGATAATTAGTTGAGATTAAGTTTAGCTCGTCATTTGGCATGTAGTACAATTAACTATGAATACTAATCATGTTACAGGGGTGATTGATATTTTTGTTAGCCCATTTATGGCATGTACTAACTAGTTTTTCCCTTTAAAAAAATTACTCTAGTCCTAACACTTTCAAATGCATTCATGCTTGCTTGTGGTAGCTTATGAAAGCATAGCTATTGGCATCATTTTTCCACAGCTTTGTTGGCATAGCTGTGTCCAGGTCAACTTGTGTTCTCATCTCAACCAATTCATTTCATTTGAATTGTAATATAATATGTGTATCTATGGATTGGATAATCCACAGGAACCCTGCTATAGAGAATAATATGGGGTCACTAAATCCTCCTTCCTTTTCTTCTTGGCACGCAATCATGGCAAGTGTTCTCATCTTTCTGGCAGCTAAGTAGGGCCTTGAGACTGAGTTCTGGCCAATGCGTGTGGCAGAAGTGATGTGTGTTACCTCCAGATCTGGAATATATTTTAAAAAATGCCACACAATCTGTATTTCTTCCCTTGACTCCTGGCTGGATTCAGAAGGTAAAATGGAGATCTACAAGACCCTAGCACATTCCTAGAAAGAAAGATCCTGAGTCCTTGGATAATTGCATGACAAGAGCCCCTCCTCCACTCCTGCACTGAGATGGGTTATGAATCTTTTCTTTGCATTAAACCATTGAAATTTTGGAGTCATTTATAACTGCAATAGCCTACCCTGTGCCACTTCTTTATTGAAAATTAAAGAAATTCATTGTGTATGTGTGTGTGAGAGAGAGAAACAAAGAGTGAGAGACATAGAGAGAGGGGCAGAGAGAGAAAGAGAGAGAGAGAAAGAGAGAGAGACAATGATGCAAGTTCTAAGGAAAGTCTAACTTTTTTCCATCATAGTCACAAAAATGTCCATGGGCCTGTCCCTAGACATAGATGTAACAAACATGTAAAATATCACCACTGTAGAGAGATTGTACATTATAAGGAAGAAGAGAACACAGGAGAAAAAAAAAGGAAACCAAGACATATTTTATGATTTATTTAGTTAAAAATACCAACTCTCTGAGACTTTCTGTAATAAAGATTTGATACTTATGTTCAATCCAGTACACACACACACACACACACACACACACACACCACATTTTGAACCTATTATTTTCTCCTAGTATGTTGAATTGATGCTACAGTTAATAAATTCATTTCCCCTTGACATACACAAACTTTTAACTTACCAATAAAAGTATAGTGTAGACCACATCATCTTGTAATTCAGGAGCTAAAGAATTTGTATCTTGCTTTTTGACTTGGATATGCTAGGCTTTCCTGTTGAGTCCTGTAAGACTTCTGAATAAATAATCTAGCCTTCAAGATAGAGCACAATTAATTAGTGAAGATGGGGAAGTAGATCAGATTACTTAAGTGATAATATGGTAATTGTGCAATTCTGCAGGCAAACGTATATATTTTCAAGGGAAAGAGGTGAGTTTTCCCCTAATGTCTCAAAAGAGACATTCCACAGTCTTCTATTATTTTAATCCAATCTTAATTTTTATAAAGGATTTCTGACCTGAAAAATGGGGATTTAATTAAGTCATAATTGTAGAGCAAAACTCCTATAGCATTATACAATTTGTTCAAGTTTCATAAAATGACATAGAACAAAAATATTCTAAAATGAATAGAGTATTTTCTTGACTTATATTCCAATGTTTAGTCCAGAGACTTTTATCACATAAAAGATAAACAACCTAATTTATTAAGTGCTATATATAAATATTTTGCTAAACAGTTATGAAAAGAAGGTAAGAGGTCATTGAGAATTTTTATGACTTATTGCACAGATTTGTCCAGAGGAAATGTCTAACTTTCCCTCTAGAGAAATAAAATAAAATGGAAAAGTGTGCATAGAGTTTATTCCAAGTGCCATCTTATATTACGTATTTCCAGTCACAAATATTTTTTAAAATGGGATTCAGTTTCTGCAAGATTACCTGTTTATTTACACTTTAAATCAAGTTAGTGACTTTGAATTCTGTTTCTCAGTAAAGAATATAAAAGTAGATAATGGTTATGAAAGTCCAGCCAATAAAGCCTGCCTCCATCTTGCTTCATGCAACAGAGATCAGAATTGGAGTAGACAGCAATGCAGAAAAGAATATGTATTATGACTTCTCCAGCTTTGCTGAAAACTCAGTTTCAGGTTGACAAAACTGGATGTTCCATTGGAGCATTCCCAGTGGAACTGTTCCATTTTTGTTCCACTGGAGTTTTCCTACCTTCGTCTGTCTCCAATGTTGTTTCAGAGTATATAGAATTGTCTGACTTGGTAACCCGTTGTGTTTGGCAAAATTAAGCAGTAAGGACTCTCTGAGCTGAGCAATACCTCTGCCCAGTCCACCCAACCCCTTTACTTTTTAACGTATCCAGACTTTAGGCCTTGCTAATGGTCCAGGTAGTTAGTTTCTCACTTGATTCACTAAGCTCTAATCATACTAGACATGCATAAAATCCTGCAGACTCTTCCCTGTTCTTCATTTTAGGGCCTTTGAAGATACTTAGCGTTTTGGGTTTTTTTCGCATCTGAAGTGTTTGCCCCTCACTCTTTTCATGGCTTGATCCTACTCACCCCTTGAGCAGCGACTACACTGTTACATTCTCAGATAAAATGTCATTGGAATACATTCTTAGGACCTATACTCCTTCTGTACTTCCCCTTGTTTGTTTCTTTCATAGCAATCAACATAATTTGCAATTATTTTATTATCTATTTAGATTTACTTCTGTTCTTTGCCCTTTAAATAAAACACTGCATTTTATGGAGAGCTTACTATGTGCCTGACATTGTTATAAATTCTTTCATAACTCAGTACATTCAACCATGCAACAACCTTGTAAAGTAAATATTATTAGTCCCTCTTTGCACATGAGGAAAATAAAGTTTAGACAGACTGTCACATGCTCAAAATCTCATAGCTAGTAAGTAGCTGATTATAGAATTGAAGATAAATTTTCTATATGTACCATGAGGAAGGGAGAGTTTAAACTTTATTTTCTATTTTATTAATAGTCCCTACCATGGTACCTTGCACATACTAGATATTGAATAATTGAATGAAAGAATGAGAAATTTACTGTATCAGGAATTTTCTAAGCGGTCATTGCTTTTTGCAAATTACTTAGCTGGGTTACTAGAGAAAAGATTTTATCTTACTCTATATTTTTATCAGAGTGATATATTTCAATATGCAGTAAATAGTCAATTGTCAACTCCTCAAAAAAATCATCAGAAAACAATTTTTTGTTGAAGGGAGCCACATTTATCAGACCTGTATACTAATGGAGGATATCACCTTGAGAGTCTTAGCAGTGTTTCAAAGAGGAAAGTTAGGAGAGAATATTTATGGATTTTAGGTTTGTACTAGGTGATTTGAAGGTGAGTCCCTGCTATCATTTGGATATGATTTGAGTTTGTCCCCAACAAAACTCCTGTTGAAATTTGATCCCCAATGTGGTGGTATCAGAGGTGAGGTCTAGTGGAGAAGTGTTTGGGTTATGGGAGAAGATCCCTCATGAACAGACTAATGCCCTCTCATGGGGGTGAGTTCTCACTTTCACAAAAATGGATTAGTTACCAAGAGACCAGGTTGTTAAAAAGAGTCTGTTTTCCTCAGTCTTTCTTCCTTCCTTCCTTCCCTCTTTTCCTCCCTTCCTCCCTTCCTCCTCCTCTCTTTTTCTTTCTTTCTTCTTCTCTTTCTTTTTTCTTCCTATTCTTTCTGCCATGTCATCTCTTTGCGCACACTGGCTCTCCTGCCACTGTCTCCCATGAGCTGGAGCAGCCTGAGGCCCTCACCAGATACAGAGGACCAATTTTGAACTTTCTAGCTACCAGAATCCAGAGCCAAATGAACCTCTTTTCTTTATAAAGTATGCAATCTCAGGTATTCTGTTATGGGAACACAAAATTAACTATGATAGTCTCTCAAGGCAGAGAACTGATGGATTTTGGGTGAAGTTTATGACATAGTAGGCTTGGTTTAGTGGTTACAATGAAGAAATGGTTTTAAAGTTCATCTTGGCTTTAGATGTTAGCAGGCTGATAGACTTGGTAAGTAAGCCTTTTAGTTGGTTCACAGTTCTATATTTCTGAAGCAAGTAGCAAAGTTATTTTTGTTCGGACTTAGTATTGTTTGACATAAGTGCAAGAAAATATATCCAGTCTTACATTGTTTAACACATGAATATAAAAATACGCTCAGTCTCATTGTTATTTAGCACAGGAACTTCAAATTATATTACTCTATTTATCACCAGAAAATAGTGATATCATATAAAACAAAGTATGGACAGATTTTTTTTAGCAAAACCCCAGTGTGGCATATGAATATATCATAGTTTTACACAAATATTTAGTGTGAGAATTAGGCTATAGGTGTAATTTACTTTACCTCACACATTGTTGCATCTTTCCAGCCCCTCTTACCTAGTGGCACAAACTTCTAGTTATACTTGAGGACTGAAGGTTTTTAACTAATAATTTTTAAATATCTAAAATCAAAAGAAAGGTATGACACAGAGTTGTAATTCTGAAGACTGTTTGATAGCAAAGGCAATTGATTGTCCCATTTCTAATTTTATTGACTAAAGATTTACAAACATAAAAATAAAATTCTTCATAACACACTGAAAAAAATGTGGTTTGGTCCACTTGGAATCTCTTTGCAGTAGAATTTTAGGTTTAGCTAGGGTGCTGAAGAAAAAGGCCATCATAGGGTTTTCTATTTGTTGGTTTGACAGCTATGTATTTTTCTCTCTCTTTAGAGACATAAGTGAACTGAAAAAAAAAAAAGGTATTTCCTTTACTTATCTTGTAAGATTGCTTTCTGAAGTGATTAATTAGTGAAAATTGCCATTTAACTAAGCAGAAAAGAATTTTTATAAATTTACTCTTAGTGGAGAAAGTGACTAAAGTTCATGTTGTATGCATAAGAAAGTTCAGAGTATTATTTATTATCAATATGACATTCAATTGGTAGATAGCTGCTTTAAAAAAATACACAAATGCTGCTGTGGAAGAAATAAGTTAAAAAAATTATCCATTAAAGGAAATCTACTGCAATGTATCAATGTTATAGTGGCTGCATGGAAAAGGCCTTGCTGTCTGTAATGTGAAACTTTGAGAGAAAAGTTCAACTTCTACAAATAGAAACTTGACTTTGGACAGTATTTCCACATTATTATAGGTATAAGGTGAAGCAAATGTAACCTTGCCTGTTACATAAGTTCTGTTATGTTTTGTTTTTGTAAGAGTCTTTACTAATCAGGAAAAATAAATCCATTTTCAGGTGCAATACTGTTCGTATTTGGAATATTTTGACATTCATTTTTATGACCCCTGGTTATTCTTATCATTTACTTATTATAATGCATTTACCACTTTAAAATCAAGTCAACCTTATTTCTATCACACTTTTTTGTCTAGCCTGTTTATCCCTCTGGCTATGAAGCTCGCAAATGCTAAGCAAAACCATGCTTTTCTCAGAGATAACATTGATGCTGTGATAGAAAACAAAGATGTAAAGCACTCACAGATTGTAAGACTATTATCTGGGGTTGTTTATAACTTACCCCGTTGGCCTGTTCTGGAGCTAACATCATAATAGGTCTTCACTAAGTGCATCACTTGCTGTTCAACCACATATTAATCTCTAAGAATTGCCAACAGGGTAAATCAAATTTGAATGACATCATACTAGGAAAACCTGGATGCCAGGTCAAATGGTAATAAGATTTACCTAGAGGTTTCTTTAACAAGAAGTAATATTTTTTAAATCCCAAAATTAAATAAAAACTTTAATTTCAAATCATGCTAAACTTTAGGCTAGATGTTGGGACATTGGAAAAACTTAAAACATTACACCCTAATTAAGGAGACCTGAGAAAGAAACAGTTGATTTATTTTAGATACTTCTTTCAGGTTTTTTTAATTGGATAACATATGGTATTGCTTTAGCTATTAATACTTTGAAATGGTCATTAAATGTAACAGTTAACCTGTAGTACTATCTTTTCCTGAAAGCTAATTATAATCAATTTTGGCCATGAAAGAGAGGGCAGGATAGAATAATGGAAGAACTAAAGGATTGGAGTCCAGTAGCCAAGTCCTGGCTCTGTTCCTTGCAACTCTGTGAGTTGAGGCAATTCAGTTGAACTTTCTGGTCCTCAATTTCTACATGTATAAAATGAAGACAATGTAAATCACAGAATTGTTAAAATTATTTAGTGAGAATACAGGGTAGTAATTGTTAAAATGACTTACTGGGACTATAGGGTAGAAAACTGTGAAGTGGCATATATTTGTAAGTTATAATTATTAGTAGCAGTAGTTCTAAAGTAGTAATAGTACTAAAGTAAAGCTAATGTGAAAAAGATGAAATCTCTTACACATGGTGGTATGACAAACTTCCTAATTTATTTCCGCTTAGCTCCCAAATCATAGTCAATCAGGAAGATATGCATGGTATTTCCTGATTGGCTCTAATTTGAGATGTAAGTGTGGATTTGTGGCTGAGGCAATGAAGTCAAAAATATCACTTGTTGGGCAAAATGTCACATTGAAGAATAAAGTAGCAATAGCAACTCAGGCTTCACCATCAAAAGAAAAGGAATAAAGGGTACTAATTGATCAACACATGTGTGCCCATATGGTAGGGGAGGAGGAAATAGGTATATTCGCACCTAATGGGTGTGGTGCGCACTGTCTGAGGGATGGGTATGCTTGTAGATCTGACTCAGGCGGGGCAAAGGCAATCTATGTAAATTAAATATTTGTGCCCCCATAATATTCTAAAATTAAAAAAGGAATATTTAACAATCTTATTTTATTTAATCAATAGGAGATACATAGTTAATAGTCTAGGTAGGACAAAAGAAAAAGTAGTAAATGAAAACATGAATGAATTGGTATTAAAATCTATGAAAAAGTATTCTGACAAAAGATAATATAGTTAAACGAACAATCTTTACACCGTTTTAGATAAACTTTGTGTAAGATGATGAGATGAGGAGGAGAAAAAATCAAAGGAGAAAGAGAAACATTTATTGAATGCTCATTTACCAGGTACTGTTCTATGAACTTCGTGAGCATAATCCTCTTATTATACTAATTATTTCTCTAAAAGCTATATGAACAAAGTAATATTGTTCTCACTTTACATATAAGAAAAATGATTCATAAGAGCATAAGTAATTTACTCAAGATAAGCCAATTATGAAATGGTAGAATAGGTATTTGAATGAATATAAGCATCCTGACCCTAATCTATTGTTAAAGTATAAATTTTCAAAAGGTTAGAAACCATGACTCCCATGCATCTATACAATAAATACTTTTCAAAGTTTTTAGTCAATTTATTTATTAGTGAGGGAACCAATAATACGTTATTACTGGTTCAAAGAGCATTTGGAGAAGATACATGCATAAACACACACAAACACACACACACACACACACACACACACACACATACACACATGGTTAGGGTAGATTACTGACTTCAGTACAAAACTGCTTAATGACCAATAGGGCCATAAACCTTTGAGATTATTTGTCCAACTGGATTGAAATGATTTTCATCTTTTCAGACAAAATCAAACTAACACATAACTTCACTAATCCTGTGATTTCTAATTAATAACAATCCCTCAGTTAAACTAAGAACATTGCCCAACATAGTTCTTAGTTAGATATTTTTCCCCCAAATGTTATTAAAAGGATATGTTGCCACCGTTCTCTTATTTCGTAGATTCAGATTATTTTTCCGACATAATATAGTAGCGTAATATTTGCACATTTCATTTTAGATCCATACTAACTTGGTTAAGAATTTAATGTGTGTGTTATAATTATTTTTTTGTTTTATAGATAAAGAATCCAATACTCAGATTAAATAAATTCAGATGCATATGTTTGAGACTGGTTGAAAACTCAAGTTTTTTTTAATATGGTCTTTCATATTATTTTAAATATATCCTGATGCTTTCCATATAGAATCACACATAATTTTAAACATTTTTATTATAATATTTTATGTTATTTGTCAGGTAAAATTGCTTTCTTAGTACATCATGTTGGTAAATATATATACTTGAAGTGTTTTCATAGCCATAGGGAAAATGAAATTCAAAACAACCCAGATCCTGACTTTGAAAAATTCAATGTGTTATCTTGGTCATTCCATAAAATACTTTTAGGACCAAGTAAATAAAAACATCATAAATTTTTAAAATAATTATTTCTATCTAACCAATACTTAATAAATATACCTTTGTGAAAAATATTGTGCAGATGCTCCCAAAAATACGAAGTTCAAGAGATTATGATCTTTGCTCTTATGGGGTTCCCAGTCTACTGATTTGACGTTTTAATATTTTTCTCAAATGTCTCTATAATTACTATTGTTGTCATTAAAGTTTCTAAATGGTTTCCTTGTCTTAGATTCTGCAATATAATAATGTCTGGCATTGCCACCATGTTCTAAAATGCAAGTACTATTCATATAAAATAGGTTCTATTAACGGTGAATGCAGAGTTACATGGAAATAGATAAGTAGAGAAGACTTAGCATGCTAGTGAGGTAAGGGAAAGAGGCATATATGAAGGGAACATTGAAAATAAGCTTGAAGCTGGAATAGAAATTTAGCAAGCAGAAAATTCAGGAAAAGAGCATTTCTAATATTGGGGTTACGGATAGGGGTAGATATACAGTGGTGTAAAAACCATAGAGGTGTGTCACAAGTAGAACTGTTAGGTGACAGCTTCCATTTTCAATACCTTTGGCCTCTGCCACAGTATTTGAACTGAGTACAAACTTTTCAAAGACAGCCCAAGCCAATGACTTTGCATGGGCGGAGTATTAGGAAGCAGTCATTTTTGCCCAGCGTGACTCCCATCAGGCAATCTTTACAATCGTGCTTTTCATTGAACTGGCTGAGATTTTCTCAAAGCTGCACCATAGTCTGGGCACTTTCTATCCAATTCTTCTTCCCTTTTCACTCCTTATGCAAGCATCAGACTGGCATCGCGGTCTGAAGATTGCCCCTTCATTCTGGTGCTCTTTCTCCTTTATCTTTCACAAGCGCTACCCTTAACAAATCCCTTGGGTCTTCTAATTCTGTTTTGCCATATGCTTCCTGGAGGACCCAACCTGATGCAATGTATTTTGTTAGAAAACTAAGGAAAAAAAATCACATAATATGTTAAATACTTCTCTTTAGTTGGAGAAACCATGCATTTAATCAAATAATTTCAGCACAGTGAGTTTAGTGCAAATATATAAAGAGTACTAAGCATTTACATGGACACAGTATTTATTTCAACAGTTTTTGTCTGTTGAGTATTTCCTGTGAAACAGGACGTTTGTTAAGCAAGTGGGATGCAAGAATATGTATGATACCTATGCCAGAGGAATGCATAGTCTAATGACCCAGAGAATGGGAGATTTGAGAAACATCGTTTGTACCTTACAAGTCAGTACTGCCATTGAGAAGTCTTCTGTGAATGGAAATGGTAGCCCCTCAAATCATGTCATTTAGGGAAGGGAGATTTGTCTCGACCCAGGCACCAACTCATCAGGAGTTAATCCCATCTTCAGAGTAAGAGGACATTATTATTAATAGCTGGTTTATTTTCTAAGCATCAAGAATAACAATATCCCACCAGTAAAAGTAAATAGGTTGACACCTCAGGAGCTTAGACTATGGGAAAAAGAAGGTTAAAATAGTGAACAAACACCATCTTATCAAATAATTCTTGCCTTTAGCATTGGGAACAACTCAATTGATTAAAGTTTTGTATTAATTGATCAAGACGTTATTTAATTAAATTTTAAGATTACACATTGAGATTTAAGCAAAAATATGATTAATCAATTTGTTCATTATCACAGCTTATAGTGAGTTTTTATTGTATCAAAGGCTTCTAATGAATGCATTAACATTGGATGAATTTATAAATAAAACTGCATAGATTCTTAAATTATTAATGTTATGCCTGTAACAGAAAGTAAAAAATAATTACTAGAAAACATCTTTGAGAAACAGATGCAATGGGGTATGCATATCTAATAAATTACTTGTAGTCCATTATGGGATGATATGCCTTTGAATTCTGTTTAATCAATCAGCAGATGGCTGTGTAATGAAATTAGTTGAGGAAAACTTTGACAACTGTCCTTACATGTTCCTCTTCCCTCCAAGATGTATTATATCTATGGATTAAAAAAAGTTAACTCATAAAAAGCCCTTTTCCTTTATGGGTAAAACGATTATTCTGAAGAAATATATAATACAATTGAATTATCATCTAAAGCCTCTGTCCTTCTTTCTTCACTTGGTAAAATGATCTATTTGATAACAATAAAAGCCAATTATGCAGGATATAGATTTAAGTAAATCTATTAGAGATTTGTGTGTTTATCCCTGCAAATCCAAAAAACCATTATATATAAATAGAATCATTCTACCCAGCCTACGGACACAAAACTGCACATGGCCCAGATTTTAACCACCAGCGAGTGTCTTAAAGTTATTCTAGGGCATGAAATGGAGAATTAGAAATATCTAGTATCATGTTTCTATTATGTTATCTTCCCCGAATTATTTTGCTTACTCTTTAAACAGATGTAGATTCAAAGCCAAATTGTGCATATCTAACAGTAAAGATTTATTTATATTCCATATGCATTGTAATCATTGTTAAATAATGCCTTCTCCTTTTGTCTACACTCTCCTGAGAAATTGATTTCTATGAAGATAGCCCACAGACTTCCATAATGCGCCTCATGTAAAAAGGGGTAATAATGCTTTCTTTTAGGATTACTGTAAAAAGTGAGACAAAATAAAAAAGGAGCCTACTATTTATTAGGCTATGATATCTTCAGTATATTTTAGTCCATATCCCTCTCCTATATTCACAGGACTACACTAGGTGCGGGCATACATGTCCCTCCCCTTTTCCCAGGAGATAGTATATTACATACATTATTTGGCAGCTTCTTATTTTTCACTTGACAATATATGTTGGAGATTTTTTCCATTATCTGTACTTAGATACCTCATGAATTACATTGTATATTATAAATGATGCTTCTATGAAAGGATACTCAATACCATTAGCCATTACAGTAATATATATCAAAACAATAATTATGTATTGCTTTATACTACTAGGATGCCTATTATAAAAAAGACAGACAATAACAAGTCTTGGGAAGTATATGAAGGGTTGACTTCTTCTACATGACTTCTTTGAATGGACAACACTCTCTTAAATTTCATTGCCTTAACATATTATTGCATTTTCCCCTAGTGTTTTTTGTTTGTTTATTTCTTTTTGTTTGCTGAGACAAGGTCATGCTCTATTGTTCAGGCTGGAGTGCAGTGGTATAATCATAGCTCACTGCACACAGTAGCCTCAAACTCCGGGGCTCACGCAATCCTCCTGTCTCAGGTTCATGAGTAGCATGTAATATTGGCATGTGCCACTAGCTGGCTAATTTCTTTTACTTTTTTGTAGAAATGGGGTCTCACTATGTTGCCCAGGCTGGTCTCGAACTCCTGGCATCAAGCAATCTTCCTGCCTGAGTCTCCCAAACTACTGAGATTACAGGTGTGAGCCACAGTGCCTGAGATATCAACTCTTTCAGGAGACCTACTCAAAGGTGGTCCATCTTCATATATATGAATAGGGAACATATATGTATAGGGGGCAGTTATTACATCTACTTTAGGAACTTAACATCTATCAATCAAATTCTTTAAATCAACCACCTCAGTGAAATGATTTATTGAAAGAATAAATTTTTAAATAAATAGTCCTAAGAGGTAGGGAATCATATTACTCTCTTCATTTTATAGCTGAAGACACATTAAAGATCTTGCCCCCAAACCCAGGATCAGTAGGTAAAATATATTAGGTTTTCTGACTCGGGCCTATGTTATTTTTCCACTGGAGTGCCTCTTCATTTCATGCTAAATGAGATAGACTAGAGATGGGGAGAAATATCAGGACCACAAAAGCCCTAATCAGAGAAAGAGAGGTAAATTCTGTGATTCCTGGTGGTCTACCAGTATACAGCATGTTCTCAGGAGAAATGCAAGATAGGGGATCTAGGAAGC
>RJWJ010024884.1:0-24430 GCA_004363605.1 Indri indri | reverse complement strand
TTACAGAGAAAGTTAATGATACCTTAAGTAATATGTGGCTATTTAAATAAAAAGGAAAACTTTGGCTTATAATTTTAAATTATCGTAATACTTTACTTTCTATTCACAGTGTATTGTAGCTGTTATAAAACGGGACTAAGCAAGTGTTTATATACCTTACTTTTTATAATTTAGGCTTGCACCAAGAAGATATAAAGAATTTCAAAATGCAGCACAGATGAATTTAGTTATTTTGTTTCCTGAGCTTCATACCAGAGTTTCATAGATATTTGTCAATCTTCTTGAAAGCTGAGTGTAATAAATTAGAGGTGACAATACAAATCATTTTACTAATGTATCAGCAATACTATTTTGCACTGCCTTGCCTATGTTGCCAATGGAGGAAATAAAGATGTGCAAGTTCGATTTGATTATACACCATAAATACTTTTGAAACTAATATTACATTCATTTGAAGGGAAAAACTCGCAGCTGTTTTCAATTGTTCTATTTAACAATCCTATGAAATATGGTTAATTTTATTAGATATAAGCTTCATGAAGGCAAATATTTTTTTCCGTTTTAGTTATTACTCTTCCCTTGCATCTAGAAAAATCCCTAAACAGGACACGGAAAAAAATGGCAGACTAGAAGCAGCCTGCCAGCATGCTGCTCCCAAGGAAAGAAGTGAAAGCTGCAGTCAGCTGCCTACACAAGGATCACTATTCTCTGAAGCAGCATCATGAAATCACAGAGAAGCAACGCGGGACACTCAGTGTGGAAAAAAAAAAGGGTGATGGGGTAACACATATATCAAGATCAGAGAATGCACCAGGAACAATAGGAGTACAAAGTGCAGAGGCAATACGCTAACATCATACTGCTTCATAGCTTTTGGTATGATGTTAATAATGATGTTCAGTGGCGATTCCATAGAGGACAAGACATTTAGCCTGGGGGCAGTTGTGAGGAGGGGTGAAGGTGTCCAGATTTCTTATAAAAGTAAAATTAATTAATTCTTTTTGCATTTCCTGATAGAACTTTATTAGATATTTCAGTTTTAGAAAGGAAATAATTTACAGAGCAAACAGACAACCTACAGAATGGGAGAAAATATTCACCAGTTGTACATCTGATAAAGCACTAATAATGAGAATCTACAAAGAACTTGAGCAAATCAACAAGAAAAAAATCAAACAACTCCATTAAAAAGTGGGCAAAAGACAGAAACAGAAGCTTCTCAAAAGAAAATAGACAAATGGGCAATAAACATATGAAAAAATGCTAAATGCCACTAATCATCCGGGAAATGCAAATCAAAACTACAATGAGATATCACCTTTTCCCAGTCAGAATGACTTTCATGAAAAAGTAGATGCCAGTATGGATGCAGAGAGAAAGGAATGCTTAAAAACTTCTGGTGGGACTGCAAATTAGTACAACCTCTATGAAATCAGTATGGTGATTCCTCAAAGAACTAAAAGTTGACCTTCTATTTGTCCAGCAGTCCTATTACTGAGAATTTACCCACAGGAAAAGAAGTTATTTTTATCAAAAAGACACCCGCACCCATGTGTTTACTGAAGCAGGATTCACAATTCCAAAGATGTGGAATAAACCCAAGTGCTCATCAATTCGTGAGTGGATTAATAAAATGTGATATATGTATTAACATATTGTGGAATACTACTCAGCCATGAAGAAGACTGACTTAATGTCTTTTGCAACAATCTGGATGGAACTGGAGACCGTTATCCTAAGTAAAGTATCTCAAGAATGGAAAAACAAATACCACGTGTACTCACTATTAAATTGGAACTAATTGGTGACCACATGTGTGCACAGAGGGAAGTAAAACTCAAGAGAAATCAAGCAGGGGGAGAGAGGAGGACAAGATGGGAAAAAACATACCAAATAGGTATGATGAACACTATTGGGGTCATGGACACACTTATATCCATGACTCAAGCACTATAAAAGGAATCCATGTAATCAAAAAGATTTGTACCCCCGTAATATTTTGAAATTTTTTAGAAAAGGAAAAGTTCCTAAAGAGTGGGTGCTGAAACATATTTCTTGGGCAAACAACTGGATTAATCATTATTATTATCCTCATCATATGAAAGAGACCACTATGCCGCTTGCAAAGGCATCTTAAATGATTTTATTACCTGGAATTTTAAAATTAAAGTCAACGTTTATTAATCATTTCTTGATCCTGATTCCTTAGCTTAACTTTTGGTAAATAGTTTTGTAGTGTTAGGACAAGGAAATATGGTTCATGAAATGAATGTTGGTGACCCAATAATTATGCTATTATGTATAATAGCAATATTATTGTCACTATTTTGTCGCTCTTATTTTTTGTCACTATTTTTGTCACTATTATTTTACAAAGTTGTTATTTTTAAAGGGAGGTTCTGAAATTAATATGAAATAACTCAGTAATTAAACTTAACTGTCACTTAATAAAGTATAACATTAAGGACCTGTTATTTTAGTTTTCTCTATTAGGATAATGTATCTAATTTCCATTCAACGAAACTAAAATAAAAAGAAATACTAAGCTTCAAGACCCTTCATAAAATGTGTAAAGAATTATTTTAAAATTAACCAAGCAACTTATAAAGAAAAATTCAAATCATTAAAAATAACAGTGTAGCAAATTAAATTTTCTTGATTTGTAATTTCTTGATTAGTGGATGTGTATAAATCCAAGATATCTCTGGAAACTAATGAAACTTTGAAATTTGATTATCTTCCAGGGAGGAGTAACTTATTTGAATGTGTATGTGAGAGGGCATTATGTAAAATAATTATGTTCACTCAAAAGCAAAACAATTTATGAATATGACCAACAGATTGGTTCTTCTTGTAATCATTCTGATTGGTAAGAGACACACAAAAAACACTTCCATGTTTTATTCCTCAGAAGTGCCAATCTTTCTATCTCTAAAGTGAGATCCTACATTGTGACATCAGTTACTACAGCCAACCACCGACATAATCAATGTTCATCCTTCTCAACAGAGCTGCCAGATTTAACATTGTATAATCACTTTGACTGTAACATGGCCTTACATTTATCAAGCATATAAACTCTTATATGATGACAATGAAGATAATATATACTAATGATCTTTAACGAAAAAGTCGTTCTTTTTTTTTCTTTCTATCCACTTTCTTTTTTTTATCTTTTTTTTTTTTAATTTCAGTATATTATGGGGGTACAAACATTTTGGTTACATGTTATGGCTTTGACACATCCAAACCATGATTTGAGGCATGCCAAGACAGTTCCCAATATTTCCACTTGGCTAAGAAAAGTGCTGCAATCCACAGATATCCACAATAATCGTGGTTATATGACATGATCCTGATTTGCCTGAACATAGTGAATCAGAATAGATGGATGTATGACCACTTCTAAGGCCATGAGTTACTCTGGAGCTTGGAATGGAATTGAGATCAAGCAAACTCCATCCGTACTGGTATCTGGCATGGCAAAGGAAAACTTGCCAAAGTTATGTAGGCGCCCTTTCAGCTAACCATATGTACCAAAAAAGTAGATGCGATGGGATGCATGATACAGACTTTGTTTTTCAGTTTCGTAGATAAAAAACTATTCTGAAGATTTCAAATAATTTTCTTGTTATAGATATTTCTGAGAATTCAGAAAACTACTGGCTTTTTTGTTGGACCAGTGTAAAATGCGACGGTGATCTTCAAAAGTCAATTCACTTGGTTAACTTAGAAAAGTAATTAGAATTGAAAATGTACACTTTATGTAGTCCATCATCACATGTCAAACTATAAACTGTTATGCATCAGAGAACAAAAAATGTTTTTCAATCCATATTACTACCAAAATTTCCTTTTCTGTTCTACCTACCAACACCTACATCCTCATCTACTATCTCAGCCAAGAAAGGAGAAGCTTCCCCAATCAGTATTATTGGAATTGCTCTATGAATCTGAGGGCACTATCTGGCTTTAGGCCTGAGTCTATTGGAATTGAGCAATTCTAACAGGAATAACATAGCAGGAGACCATTTTATGGGATCTATCTGTGACAGGCAATAATCAAAGAAAACCAGGATCCTAACAATATATAAGAATGTGAAAGAAGACACCAGTTAGAAGACCTTAACTATCTTTAGAGGCAAACTTAATCTGAATAAAAGATTTGGAGTTGCTTTAGTTCAAGAAAGGGTCTATCAAAGTTGATTATAAATTACTGTTTATAATATTCTCTCAAGCTGTTTTTCTGGACATGGAACAAAATAAAGCGAGTTAGGTGAGTAGCTGACTTATGGAAGTGATAATTTTAGTGTGGAAATTAAGGTAATTTCTTAATTACTAATATAACAAAGATGATACATATCTATAAATATGAGAGCAACAAATAAACACATGAAATAATAGTCATTTGTACAACTTCTGGTCCTGAATTGTGTTGTGCATATGGTGTACCCATATATCCTTCAAATGTATTCTCTATCAAATATCTTTCAGCAAAAGGATGGTGAAAATCTAAAGTACAGGGGAAAATATACATTTGTTAGGTAGAGATCGATCTGCTAATATACAGTGGAAGACAGCATTTACAACATATGCTTATCCAAAAAGTAACCTTTTAGCAATTCACATGTTTCTTGCTCAAGTTGGCAATGCCCATAATGTGACCTAATCAGCACTTAGAAATTATATCTCACTAAATCCAACATAGGCATCTGTGTTGGCTCAAGCAATACGTAAGAAATTATCTCTGGATTATGTTTTCCTGTGCATGGTTTAAATCTAAGAGCTATTATAATGTTCTCTACGGAAAAGCGATTCTGATAAACTCACTGCTTTTATAAATCCCGCACAGTTGGGAGAGAAAATGGATGTTGCACAAAAGATTCGAATTACAACAGCTGCAGACAAGCTGTGCATCTGGCGCATTCTCACTCCTGTAACCACACAGTGCAAGTTGACAATTGCGTTCCTTAGTCCTGTGATTGTATTCTGTATAATTTGAATTGTTTTTCCATAACTTTTGGAACTCCTACAGACAGCTATGTTCCAAATTTCATCTTCCATTGCATTATATCACAGTATTATACTATAGCAGTATGCCATAGCACTATAAATTTATATATTACATGTTGCCTCTGTATGCATTTAATACTGATGAAACTAAAAATACTCATAATTGTAATAGGTTGAGGCAGTCGAATAAGAATTATCTGAAGTCTAATACCCACTCTCAATTTCATAAGTGACAATACTTTTTTTGTTGTTAGGATCAATTCAACAAATATTCATCAAGGCCAATATTGTGGGGAAAAATGTAATCCCTGTAGTCAAGGAGATAAAAATTATACATAAAACATTAGTTCAGTACTAAAATATTTGGTATAAATTTTAAGTCTTGTAGCTGTTTCAAAATTACATAACTAACAGTGTTTATAAAGTCAATTTGCCTGCCTTATGGCAGAGCTCAAATTATTGAGCTCTTACCATTTACCAGACACTGCATATTAACTCATTTAATTTTTCCAACAACTTTGTGAGCCATTTAGTATTACCAGAAAATCAGATCACAGATGAAAACAAAAGGTTTAGGGAAGTTTAGTATGTCTCCTATTATTCCTTGTACTAAATGGCAGACAGGATTCGACCAAGTATTCTACGACTCCAGAGTTCATTTTCTTAAGCCTTTCACTATCCTGCCTAACCAGGTGAAATTATACAGAGTCGTATCATTATTTTTTCAATTTCTCAAGTCAATAGATAAATCTCCTGCATTCTCAGAATCTGAGTAAAAGTTTTCCGTATTCACTGTGCCAAAGAATTTTACTTGAGAAACTTTTCTCAAGTTTCAAAATGTAGGAAATAAAACAAAGTAGCTAACTCAATTCTATCTATTTTTAAATGGAGCTAAATATTTTTTATCCAAGAGAAAACCTCTGGCTGTATGGAAATTGTGATTTGAGATTATCTTCTCAAACATGTCTCATAAATGCCCTTTCTAAGAAATGGCTTCGATTTTTCATCCTCTTTGGAGACTCTGTGGTAGGATATATCTTAGCAATCAAACAATTTCCAATCTCTCTCTCTCTCTTTCTCTCTCTCTCTTCATCTCTTTTCTTTTGTGATCTCTTCCTCACCAAATCTAATACCAGACATCCTGTCTAGAAGTTATGTAGAATGAGGGGATTATGAAATAAATAAAAGGTAAATATATTGCAATTAGTTATTGATAAAAGCCTAAATCTTGCCCTAAATATTATATTTCAGGGAACACCATGCCTTGAGAGAGAAAACAAAGTAATTCTCTAGGATTTGGGGGAAAGAGAGAGGGTTGAGGAGAGAGACAGAGAGAGAGAGAAGGAGAGAGAGAGAGAGAGAGAGAGAGAGCGCAGGAAAGAATAGCAAGAGGTGGATTTCTGATGTTAAACTCTGTTGCTCAAATTCTGCCACTTTAGGAGGTTAGTTCAAGGATTCAAGGGAGGTACAGCTCTTAGAGAACAGGCCAGGATCTCCATCCCTTGAGGAGTAGAATAATTCAAATGGCACAGATCCTTGGAACTACTATTACACTTGTACAGGAGTTGCCATTCTCACCCTCAGTGGCCTTAGTAATGCACTGTCACTGCTACTACTGATGTCTTCCTCTCATGTCATCCACCTGGTTAAGTGGAAAAACTCTTTTAGAATTTCAGTGCTTCCATCAAGCAATATGATCTGAGCAAAGTGGAAGCCTAATAAGCAAAAAAAAAATTACCATTTTTAATTTATTTTTATTTTTTGTCTAAGTGCCAAATATGAGTTTGAATGAACCCTCTTACTCTCAACTGAATACACAGGTTGCTTATTTTTTACACAGAGCAATTAGCCAAAGTTGAGGATTTTGGAGAGCCCTTATTTGAAGGGCCAAATGCTTGTTCTTTTTCCTGAAAAAAAAAAATTAAATGACTAAACTTTGATACTTACACAAATTATTAAGCTAGTTCTAGCTATATTTCTCCCCATTATCTGCACAGAGCATGTTTAGGCAGAAAACAAACACATGAGACTGAAAGTCAGCAAGTCACTTGGAAGGCTTTCTTTTTCTCTGTATTTTATCCGAGTTAACTGAGTGAGTGCAATAAAACTTTTGAGGCAATCATTGTTGAATTATTATACACTAGTGACTGCACCCTGGGGACATATACACCGACAAAAATACAGGTGGCTGTGGAGCACTTCACTTAATTGGACCAATGTTATGAGCTAACATTAAGCTTTAGTATGCCAGAGATTGTTTTGGCAATTCAAAAACGCTAAGATGTTCACAAGCAGGTAAGTAAATAACTGTCTGAATCACATTCTTCATGTTCTTTAGGATGGCTCCAGGCAAAAATGTGAATTAAATCTGTCTTAGCAGTTCTCACCTTGCCACCTATCAAACTCTTCGTGGGAGAAAAGACTTGAAATGATTGTTAACAAATGTGCACGATTGGAAATTAGTGTGCTACTTCTCCAAGTATATTTCTTAACCTTATTTGTAGTTATAAAATAAAAGGGCTGTGATCAGTTCAAAAGGCTCAAGCTTCGGAAGCAGGGATGTTAAACATGTAGCTGGCTTGGATGCCTTTCGACCTCTCCTATCACTCCACAGAGTAACAGCTCATCACTTAAGGCAAAGATGCAAAGTGAGGAAACACTGGAGAGGTGTTAGAGAAAATAGATATAGAAGAAAGAGTAGGGGTTAACTAGGAACTGCAGACCTGTTAGTGCTCCTTGGTAGTTAGGTAGCAACAACAGCTATAGCCCTCCTGAATTCATCATTCATCATGGGAATGATACTGATGCTGAGATTTAGGCTATGTTCTTGGATTGATGCATTGGCCCCACTTTAATTCACAGCAGGCATAGTAGCTTACTGAAATATGTAGTTCTCATTTTACACTTTTCTTTCTGAATTACAAATTCTCATGAGTAACATTCAAAAAGGCAAGTTGTTTATGAAAAACGAAATAATATATATGTTATTTTTCTTCCTCAAATCTCCAATGTATAAATGTTTAATAAGTTTTATATCATCATTAATAATTCATTCCAGTATACAGTAGAACCTGAAAAAAAAAGTCAATTGAAACTAGATTTGAGAACAAAAGATCAAAGCATCTAAGGCTGGTCCATGGCCTATCTTGGACCAAGGGGGCAGGGCTAGGGGATATATTCTCTTAAAATTCACCAAATATTCACATTTTATAATCCTTTGTAAAACTAAGATATCTAATAAAGTTCAATCAGGAAATGCAAAAAGAATTAATTAATTTTACTTTCATAGGGAATCTGGACACCTTCACCACTTCCCACACCTGCCCCCAGGCTAAATGTCTTGTCCTCTGTGAAATCACCACTGAACATCGTTAACATCATACTGCTTCCTAGCACTCTCCACATTCTGCTAAAATGGTATGTTTTAGTGTCAGTCTATTCCACTAGTCTCTGAGCCTTCTGATGAGAAGGAAATAGTCACGTTCAATATTTTATTACCATTGATGAGGGGATGGTTTGGCTCTTAGTAGGTGTTAGTTAATCTACATTGAAAATCAGATGATGTATTTTCAGAGTCTGATGACCAGTTAGTCAATAGAACCTAAGACTGATAGTTGCGGTAATGAGCAAGAGCTTTGGCTGCCATTTATAGAAATAATGTTACCATTGTGTCATGACTTCCAGGCAAAGACCATGGCGTACATATCAGTAAAGTTGGATTTTTGTTGTATGAACGAAGATGCATGTCATGGGGAACTGTGTGACGTGAGTTAGGTAATTAGGCTTGTGCTAAGTGATTTTGCACAGGGTTCAGTATGTAGAGTTTTGGTTCAAATGAGATGCAGTCAAGAAGCGGGTAATTCCATGATTGGTATGTTTATAAATCTTATCTAGAAGTACTGCTTAATCTATAACTGGTAAGGAAACAGCAGTTACCATACTAGACAGGGAAAGAGGGATAGTTGATAATTTTTACGGTGCACATACTAACCTCATATTCTTTCTTCTCAGATAAGATTCAAGAATGAAGTTTTTCTTGTCTTGCTTCAGTATGAATTTTGCTGATGTTTTTCTATGAGATTAATTATGCTCAATAAGAGAAACTTTCAGGCTAGCTTTGAGTGCAAGGTTAGTTCCACATAACACTGAGGCTTAGCTGTATTTCCCAGAATTTAGGCTATACTCACCTCTTTTTCAATGTCTATTCTTATGAAGCCCATAAAAATCTTTCGATGAGAATAAAATGATGAGCCCTTCTGTGAAAGAAAAATGGAGTTTGAATTAACTTGTCCAAGTTCTTTTAGTAAGTTGTGGATCTTAAAATTTAAGCCTATATTCTTACTCAAAAATCCATATAAATATGTTCTTATCTCTAAACCTAGGCTATCTAATATAGTAGAGTGGCAAGCCACATGTAACTGTATGAATTTAATATTAAATTAGTTAAAATTAAAAACAATTGGACCTAGAAGCAACAACGCCCCAGTGGCAACAGGCATACCAAGTCTTTAGATTTTAAATGCTAATGTTATACTATTCTCCAGTAAGAGAAAGAAACTAAGGCTCCTTGAAGAAATGGCTGAATCTAGAACTGGTGCAGGAAGTATCAAAAATGATTGGACTATATCAAAGGGACACAAAATTCGAAAATCTTCAAAGTCCAAACTTAGAAAAAATTTTGGAACAAAATAAATAAAATATTATTGGATTATAACCCATAGTATAAAATAAATATCCACAGGTCCATACTGACATAAATAAATGATTGAATAAATAAATGACTGGGGAGTATTACACAAATCTACCATGCAGAAAAAATTCCAAAGAATTTGTGCAGCTACGTCCCTCTGTAGGAAGTGGAATGCAAATCTGCAGTTCTTAAGTGAGGGTTGCACATAGTGACATCCTTCCAAAGAGTACAGTGTGGAAATAGAGAAAAGAAGAGTAACTTTACATTGGAGAACTTTGACACATGCTGCTTCAGCCAGGTGGTAAAGTTTAGCATGAACAATGGTAAGTAATGTTGATAATATGTACCCTCAATATGATGTAGTAAGAATGGTTCCTCAGACTCTTTGTTTCCACAACCCATAAACCCATTCAAATCCTGTATAAAACATCAGTAAAATAATAACAGAGGAATATTCTATAAAATACCTGACCACTATTACTCCTCAAACTCTCCAGATAATGAAAAACAAGGAGTCTTAGAAACTGTCATAGCCCAGTGGAACCTACGGGGACATGAGGATGTAGTGCTCTACCTTGTATGGAACCTTCGAACTGGTAAAATACATTAGGTAAACAATTAGGAAATCTGGATAAATTGTGGACTTTACTTAATAATGTGCCAATAGTCATTAAACATATAATAACAAATGTATATTACTAAAGTAAGGTGTTAATACTAAGGAAAACTGAGTGTGAGGTATATGGTAACTCTGAACTATTCTTGTGTTTTGTTTTTCTGAAAACATAAAATTTTATAAAAGATAATTTATTTTATTCTAAAATAAAAAGTTTATTAAAAATTAAAATGTTATTAAAATTTCAATTTTTCAATCATAGTAGCCACAATTCAAGTGCTAAGTGTCCACATGGAGCTTATGGCTCCATGTGGATCTGGCCATGGATGGCACAGACATAAAACATGTCCTTCATTTTACAAAACTTTTAGGAAAGTCTTATTGTAGATCATTTTCCAGCTTAGTTCTTTCCTCCTTTCACTAATTCAACCTCTGTACCAAAATTTAAAGTTCCAGACCTAGGGATGAAAATACTAGAAGATATATCCCTGGTCTTCTTTGCCCTTTCTACATTTCAGACATTCACATTTAACAGTCTTATTTGGAATTTTGAAATATATATTATAAATCATTATCTCCACATGGTTTTAAAAAGACCTTTGGTGTACAATAAATATTGTAAATAGAGTATCCCCCAAACCAATTAAAAAGTCCAATTAAATGTCCTCCCATTGTCTCTTTTGGAATTTGGTAAGATATTTTGCTTTTCCAAAGGTTATGAAGCCTCTAGGAAATTTTATCTTTGGCATAAAACAGCATATCTTTATCTAGTAGGTTTTACAAAAAAAAATTCTCATTCCGACTACAGTGATGCTCATTATGTTTATTATAGAAATCTATTTCTTATATTGACTTGAAAAAAATCTTGAATTATATATAACACAAGCCCAAATGGTCAGATCATCACTAATGTATACAGTCTTAATTTCATATGCCAAGTATAATTAATACCCAGAGCTCACATTGTTTCTGAAAATATATTTTCTGAAGAAAAATATGTTTCTCATCCTTAAGGAGGAATAAAAACAAATGGGAAAAAAAACTGCATAAGTTTACAGATTTAATTATTGTATTTCTAAATCAGTGTAAATCAGAAGAAACTTTTAGTTTACAATTTAGTTAAAAAATAGCAAAAGCATTTCCCCAATCTCTAGAAAATGCAGCTTTCTCCATTAAAATATTATTGGCAGAAATGAGCTACTCCATGAGAATATAACTCATTTTCAACATAACATTTTCTTTAAAAATAATACTAAAATTTTTTCTTTTATTTCACAAAAGTTCACAGTTACATGACAGCTTCTTAATAATTCAAAGTGTACACATTGTGGTAATATTCATGAAATTAGAGAAATTGAGTCTAAAATTAAAGTAACCAATATTTTCCATATTCAAATGAACTTCTGAGTAAAATATTGGCTCATGATTTATAAAATGTATTATATTTCTGAAATGTCACATGCAAGTATTTTATTTTGACTCTTAGCCTCCTATTTTCTAAAAGACATAAGACATTTATGGATTTTGTGAATGAAGATTAAGGTTAATTGGGACATTACTACAGCTCATACTAATATGTGACTGTCTGGTGACATTGAGGGTCTAGCCTCATGACACCATGTGTGAGATTTACTGACAAGCTTCCTAAGAAAGAGCTTTTGCTAAAGCAAAACTTAAGCACATGTAATTTGATCCAGTAACAATGCCTTAGTCTTCAAAGAGGAAACATGGTCTTCATATAAAGTGATGCCTGTCACTCAGAAATATCCTCATCCTAGATCCATAAGCAAGTGAACAGATCCCAGAAAAAGGACTATAAATTAAATTAGGAAAAGCTGTCTCACTACAGCCCTCTAACATGCTGTTAGAATGAGCACTTGTTTTTCTCTCTGCCCAACTAAAGAATAAAAGACAAAAATATCAGGAAAAGTACATTATTTTTAGACTTCAAGATTCTACTTCACTGCTGGTCGTATCAGAGATGATGATGGCAAACAGTGGACAGCGGAAGAGAGGGAAGAACCAACAGTGGTACCTAGTAGACATGAGGAGGTAGGAGGTAACACACCCTGGGGACATCTGAAAATATTTGGAGGCAAGTTTGAAATGGTAGGAAGCCCATATATAAAAGTAATATCACTCTTAACGTATTATTTTGTGTTCCTTCAAGATAATGAGGAAAACAAAATCTGATGTTGCGTACAGGTAGGGTAACATAGGATGCTTGTATTTTGAACCCAAAATTCCTGAAGATTTCCTATCCCTCGCAATGTAATAGAGCTGATTTTATAGGCTAATTTACAGAAGAGCTAATTGTGATGAAACATGCCTTTTCATTTTCCCCATTTACGATTTGTAAAATGAGAGAAGGATGCAGCAGTTCTGTAACTTTCAATACACTTTATGTTCTCCCCAGTAGGTTTATTTGTTTTGCTACTCTTTTTATGCACACTGAGTTAAAGATCAGTTACTTTGTTTTCAGTTCAATGAAATAAAGATGAAATCAGCAGCAGGGCCTAATGTTCCCAGTGGCCCCATTGTGCCTTTACTTCAAAATGGTCTAATGAAATAAAATACATTTCACCTTCTCTTTCTCATTTAGTAAAGATATATGACTTCCCTGTCAGAGCCTCGCAGAGGAAATGAAATCATTGACATAATGCAGTGTGTCTCAACCTGATACAACAGTGTTTTAAATTGTGTTTTTAGTTTTCTTTCTTATTCTGTATGACTTGGAAATTTTCTTTCTCAATTTGTCACCCACATGGGAATGTGGAAAGTAAAGATTGTTGTAACACTGTGCTCATTTTCATTAATCACAACAGATACTCATCTATGTTTTTGTTTCTCCTTACTTTATACCTTTTACTGTCAGGGATCCCTACCACGTCCCAAGGTAATATTCTCAGGGAGGGAAATCAGAGGAACTACCAGCTCCACTCTGCTCATGGAAAGATGAGTATATAATCAGGGGATCAATAGCAGAATGATTCAGATCTATTTTAACACACGATTTATATATAGCAAATTGTTGAGAGTCTTTAAGAAGAAGATCCTAAAATTGATGTGACTTCAGTAGCTGCCCCATAAACCCAAGATTTTAAAAAATCTTGAAGGGAGTCAGTAATGATTTTCAAGATATTTCCATCATTATGTCACTTGCTAGGATGTCCAAAGAAGCTATTTTAAATAAAATTCTCTTCTTTTTCTATTTTGAGACTAAATGGTTATTTTTATTTCTTTTAACCAGTAACATAGGCATTTATTATCATTATCAAGTATTATGAACAGTACATAATTGTATGTACTATACTTTTTTAAAATTTCGGCATATTATGGGGGTACAAATGTTTAGGTTATGTATATTTCCCTTGCTCCCCCCCCCCCCCCCCCGAGTCAGAGCTTCAAGTGTGTCCATTCCCCAGAAGGTGCTCTTCACACTCATTATGCGTGTATATACTCATGCCCTCCTCCTCCCTCCATCTGCCCGACACCCGATGAATGTTATTCCTACATGTGCACTTAGGTGTTGATCAGTTAAAACCAATTTGATGGTGAGTACATGTGGTTATTTTTAAACTGTAGGGGCCAAGAGAAACACTTTCCCTTTGCCCTTGGAAGAACTGCTGAAAAATCAACTCACAAAAGGCAGATTAATCGGAGAAAAGGCATACAAAATGTGTTAACATGCACACACAGGGAGCATCTCAGAGTAATCACCCAACTTCCATATGGGGTGCAGAAGTTTATACACCATCTTGAGGTGACAGAAAGAATGGAAGCTTGGATCATGGGAAAACAGGTTATGGGAGGGAGGAGCTTGGCTCCCAAAGATAGTCATGTTATGTATATGGAACCTCACAGGTAGCAGACCTTAGGAAGAATAGATGGTAAATGTTTCCTCCAGATCTTTAAAGGTATCAGACTCTCAGTTAATCTTTCCTAGATCTGGACAAGAGAAGGCCTGGCTGCATCAGTGCAGATTCTGTGTAGATATAAATTTTCCCCAGCTTTGTAGAGCTAATTCTGTTTGCTGGCTCTCTGACAGCCATCTCAAAATATACCAAAGAAATATGTTTTGAGGAAAAATATTCTTATGTTCTTCAAAGCTCCCACAGTTTTTATTTGTTTTGTTGTTTGTTTTTATCTTGGGTTTTCTTTTAGGGGTGTCTGCTGTTTCATTACACTCATGATATCAAAAATCGTATCTTATAATTAAACAAGAAACCCATTTATTTTATTTGCTTTTGCTTTTCTGTTATTTTTTCTTCTACCCAGGACTTCTTAAGGATTGAGGAGACTTACTGTATTAAGAAGAAAAATGCACCCGTACAGTTTCTAATACAGAGAGTTAAGTGCCTTCTTCTATGCTTCACTGGAAGAATAGTTGTCAGGTTTTAGTCTGAATTGTCAGTTCTTAGTGCACTCATGGCTAAAGAATGACCAGACACACCAAAATAAGGCAAGCATGAAAATGAGATTTATTGAGGAGAGAAAAATAGGATTATACAGCAGGAGCAAGATTTAGGTTTACAGAGCATGATACATAGCCACAGATGACAACTGGACTCATCGTTGCAGCAAAGGGAAAGAAAAAGGAAGGGCTCAGAAAGGGACTTGGTTATGGTCTGCATCTCGTTTTACAGTGCCTGGATTGGGACCTCCTTAGTGGCTCAGACATCACTAAGGAACTACTTTGATTGGACAGTGGTAGTTGCGTTACTACACATGCGCGTTGTTCTAGGTCAATTTCTGGACTCTGTGGTACCTATGCTGCTTGGCCCATGGGCTAGAGAGTCCTCTGCATTCTTTTGCAGTTGGTGCACTGAGTTACGATTGGGAGATTCCCAGGGTATTCCCTCCTCCTCCAGGTATGGCAGTTGCTCAGGAGATTAGGGTGGGGCAGGAACAAGAGGTGGGGGGGACCACCTTTGTCCTTCTTTCCAGGTGGGGCAATTACAACAAAGCAACAGCACCCACTTTTGTCCCTAGGAGATTTGGAATCCCTTGCTATCTACCTAACATAGTTATGAGCAAGTCATTGCCTATATCAACTTACTTTATTTTTACCTGGTAAAAATTTGTATAGGGATATGAAAGCTGATATGCTTTCATCACTAAAGTGAACATCCAATTAGCTTTGTGAACAACATTGTTTGTAAGCCATAAAAATTAATAGCAAAGCTTCCACATTAGCAGTAAAAAGAATACCCTCAAATACGTTTTCTTTTGCCTATACAGTGTTATAAATAAAAATTCAATAATTGCTTTTGTTTTCAATTTCAATATTTAAGGAGCTTGTAAGTCATTATTCTCACTTCTATTATAAACTGAAAAAGCTGAGAAAACTGAAAATCAGTGACTTTTATTGGATCCATCAGAGAACTTAGGTCACAGAACAAACTACCACCCTGAAATTTGAAGATAGGTGACTACAGAGTCATTCATATCTGAGAGATGCTTACCTAGAACAAAAGCTGCTGCAAACCAGAAACTGGTAGGAATACTTAACTGGTAATGTTGATGAGTATGGACCAGCATGACAGTGAGAAACTCATGGGGGCTGTAATGTTGGGGAAGGGGAGGACACAATTCATTGGCTTTACCTCTTGCAACTAACTCATGGTAAAGAACTGAGAAATGTACATATGTAGTTCCGTCTGTCAGCGGAGTAAAATAGCAATCCTTGTGATACATGCCCAGAGCCTTCCCCACAGCAAAAGCCTACTCGTCAGTGGTAAAGACTACCAAAGACTTTCCCACAGATGTAGGAGTAGAGCATTTCTCACATCTCTGCCCCATTTAGCCTTCCTATGTCATGTAAGGGGGAGGGGAGGTAGGGAAAGCTACACAAGAAAAACTTGTGAAGGTCACAGCACAGAGACATATGCCCACCAAAACCTGTGATTTAATTGGAAGGCTATAGAGTAATCCCCTATCCCAAACATTCACCAACACACCAACAGGGATCCAGTATAATAACAGTGTCTTACAGTGGAAAGAGCTGCAAGTGGCAGATTCAATGCGAAAAGAAGTATTAATACTTAGTAAAGACGAATGTCAAGAGAGAAGACAGAAACAAGTATACTAATAAAAATTAAATTTCTGTCACCTATTGCTACAGCAAATATATACATTTAAAAAATAGATTTTAGCCAGATTAAGATAAATCCCTATACTAGAGTTGTATTTATTACAGTTTCTATTACCTCATACACTGTGTCTGGCTTTCAAAAAAAAAAAAAATTACATTGCACACCAAAATAGCAATACAAACCACAGTCTGAAGAGGCAAACCAGCCTCAGAAACAACACAGATGTTGCAATTATCAGACAGGGAATTTAAAATAATTACAATGAATATGCTAAGCATTCTAATAGATAACGTAGATAACATGCCAGAACAAATGGGTAATGTAGGCTATGGGGGTGAGGGAAAACTTCTCCTTTCCCCCAAAAGTTTGCCAAAAGATCAACTCATAATTAAGGCAGATCAATAAGAGGAAGAAGTTTATTTACCATGCACATGGGATTACCCAGTATCCCAATGGGATCCGGATATTTTTATACCGTTCTTTTGGAGGGGGAAAGGGAGATGAAAAACATAGGTAATTCTGTTTAAGGAACAGGTCAGCAGCCCATACCAAGGAACTGACTCAACTGCTCTTATGACCCCCACCCAAGAACCTGGTGCACAAAGAAAACAATTTCTACAGCCCTGTGGTTCCACTGCAAACCCTGCCAATCAGCAAATCTAATTGCCTAAACCTTTACTGGCCAAATGCCAAATTATCTTTAAAAACCCTGTCTCCCAAATTCTCAGGGAGGAGGATTTGAGAAATTTCTTCCATCTCCTCACTTAGGGCTATGCAGACTAAGCTCTTTCTCTACTGCAAACAGTACTGTCTCAGTGCATTGGCTTCGCCTTAGGCAGTGGGCAATGAACCTGGTTGGGTGGCAACAATAAGGTCAACAGAAACTTCCCAAACTGAAACAAAAATAAATAAATAAATCAGTTTTTTTTTTAAAGAATAGAGCAACAACTACCTGTAAAGAAACTTCAAAGACATAACAAGTTTATAATTGAAATATCAGAAAAAAATAAAGAGGCAAATAGAGTAATATACTTAAAGTGTTCTTATTTTTTAAAAAAAAAAAAAGAAGAAATCACTAAATTATCATTCTGTACCCACTGAAGTTATTCTTCAAAATGCAAGGAAATGAGAGAGACTTTCTCAGACAAACAACAATAAATAATTCATTGTCAGCAATTCTATCTTGACAAGAATAATAAAATATTTTTTTCAGGAAGAAAGTAAATAATATAGGTTAATAACATGTATCTACATAAGGAAGCAAAGGCATCACAGAAGAAATAAATAAAGGTAAATTATATTCTACAAGTAATGAATGGGAAATCCTGTTTCTCCACATTATCACAAGAGTAATTTCTGTCTTCTGACTTTGTTTTCTTTAGTATTGTGTTGGATATTCTTGGTCTTTTGCCTTTTCCATATAGGTTTTAGAATTAACTTGTCAATATCAACAAAGTAAATTCCCAGGATTTTGAATCTATAGATCAATTAGAAAAAATTATCATCTTAACTTTAAACTTTCCGTAGATTTTCTTTATCAAGTTGATGAATTTTTCCTCTATATAAGTTTGCTGGGAATTTTTATCATGTATGGGGGTTGGATATTGTGAAATGTTTCTCAGGGAGTAAGTCAGCGGTGGGCATTTTTCAGGCTACCACCTAACAACAGGGCATCAAAATGAGGCAAAAACTGATGGATTGAAAGAAGAAATACACAAATAAACTATTTGAATGCTTCACCAACACCCCATCAGTATAATAGATTGAATAGGTAGGAAATCAGTAAGTATAGTACCACTGACTAGCTCTGTAAATCAAACTGATATAAATGAAAATTATAGAATACTCTTTATGTAAGCAACAAAACACACAGTCCTCTCAAGTTCTCATGGAACATTTACCATAGTAGACCACATTCTGGGCCATAAAACATATCTTAACAAATTTATTATGACAGTATGTCCCTAGAACACAATGGAATTAAATTAGAGATCAATAACATAAAAATACCTGGAAAATATTTGGAGCTTATATAATATACTTGTAAATAACACAAATGTCAATGAAGTCTCAAGAGAAATTTAAAAATATTTTGAACTGAATGAAATAAAAGCACAACTTATCAAATTATTGAGATACAAAATTAGTATACAGAAGGAAACTTGTAACATTATTGCAAAATCAGTGGTCTAAGAAATTACTTCAAATTACCTAAAAATCAATTACCTCAGATAAAAGAGTAAAATAAGCATAAAGTGATAAGAAAAGAAATAACAAAAATTAGAGCAGTAGCCAATGAAATGAAAACAGGAAAACAATTAAAAAATAAAGAAAATCAAGAGTTGGTTATTTGAAAGATCAATAGTTTGATCTAAATAAGTAACTTTAGAAATGAGTAGAGTCTATAAAACTAAAGACAAAATTAACTGTGCATGAGACCTATATTCTAGTTGATAAAGTTGTTTTTCATGAGAATACATGTTAACAATTCTGAAATCACTATATATCAACACTGGAATAGAATAAGTAAGTAAGTCAATGCCAGATGGCTGAAGCAAGTCTTCTCATTGTTGGAGTCAAAGGCTGCAGATAAACAAGTAATGGAGGCCAGAATAATTAATATAGTAATGGTTTAGAATTAGAGACACGACTATGAACTCACATATAGCATAATATAGATATGGATGGTTACATATATAAATATTTATTGGTATATGTGTATATCTATATGCATATGTATTAGCTTAGAGGTTCTAGATGAAATGACACCCCAGTAATACCAAACACTACCAACACCCAGATCTTCATTTCTAATACCACTCTTCAGGGAAAGGAATCAGAGCTTCTTGGATTTTAGGATGGGGACAGGTAATACACAAGATGAACCTGCAACATCTTGTGGTACCAGAAAGTAAGAGAGTGCTAAAAACAAGCCAAAAAACAAACAAAAATCTGTCAAAGGGACATAAGAGCTAACTGAGAGAACTCTCAGTGGCCAAAGATGGGATAATTTGAATTAAAATATTATCAGATTATAATTCTAAATATAATATAAATACTCATGTGTCTATGCTAATGTAAACAAATGATTGTATAAACGAATAAGTGGAGGGGGATAAACACACATGTCATCCAGAAGAATTCTAAATAATTTATGAAGACATTCTGCCCTTAATGACCTAATGACTTAATGGAACAATGTGCAGTCCTTGACAGAATTTTATTCATATAGTAAGGAATGAGAAAATTAAAAAAAAGAAAAGTGAAAGAGAAAGTAACTTTAGAAAAACCTGACACACACTAACTTAAGCCAAATTCTCAGTCTTTATATCAACAGCAATAACTCAATTTGATATTATATACCCCTGATATGATGTAATGAGAATGGAACTTGACCTCTGTGATCTTTTTCAAAAAGATTACCTTCATTACCTTGAAGGCATTATGCTAAGTGAAATAAATTAGCCACAAAAAGACAAATACTACATGTTTCCACTTATACTAAGTATCTATAAAAGTCAAACTCTGAGAAGCAAAGAATACACTAGTGGTTTCCGAGGGCTCAGAGATGGTGAAAATGGGGAGTTGTTCGATGGGTATAAAGTTTCAATTATGCCAGATGAATAAGTTCAAGAGATCTACTGTACAACACAATGTCTGTAATTAACAGTACAGTATTGTTATTTTCAAAATTTGTTAAGACGTTAGATCTCGTGTTAAGTTTTCTTACTACAAACACAAACACACAAAGGTAGGCAAGGAAACTTTGGGAGGTACATAATATATCTATTATTGATTGTAGTGATGGTATCACAGCGTTTCCATATATTCAAATTCATCAAATTGTACTCATCAAATATGTGTGGTTCTTTGTATATAATTATATCACTGTAAACTATAAAAAAAGAAAAAAATAAAACACACACACGCATACACACATTGCTTCTATCTAACCATGAGAAAAAAATCAGACAAGTTCCACTTAAGAAACATTCTACAAAATACGTTATTATAATCTTCAAAACTCTCAAAGTCATTGAAAACAAGAAAAAGTCTAAGGGCATATAGCTGCTAAATATAACATGGAATCCAGGATGAAATCTTTAAACACATTAACAAAAAAGCATATTTGGGAAAAACTAAGGAAATTTGAATAAATCGTGGACTTTAGGTAATAATAATGTATCCCTATTGCCTCATTGTAAAAAATGTAGCATTCTCTTAAGATGTAAATAATTACAGAAACCAAGTGTGAAGTGTATGGGAATTCCACGCTAAAATTGCATTTTTCTGTAAGTTTAAACCTATTCTAAAATAAAAAACTTGTTTCAAAATTAATAATCACAGACAATATCAGAATTTTGAAAATTTCATACATATGAGTAAACTTAAGGTTTATACTTTTTATTTACAAGGTGTTCTGGCTAAGCTAAGTCTATATTTCAATAAGGATGAAATCCACTGAAGCTCAATATCCAAAGCATTTGCATCGTTACCTTTGTGGTGTTTTTGTTGTCATGTGTACTGCACCTGACTTCTCAGCCCTCCAGGGCATGCTTTACTCATGCTAGGTGATGGAAACTCAAGAAGACAAGTGAAAATTCCCAAACACATTAAAACCTCTGCTTGTACCATGTCCTCTGATATTTCATTAATCAAAGGAACTCACTTTTTCAAGCCCCAAGTCACTGTCTCAGACATTATATATTGCCCATCCTAATCAGAGGCACTGAAATGTCAGTGCCAAATTATGTTGAGATAGGACCTTTACAATAACAAAGTGAGGATTTGGGACAAATAACCCAGTCTATTATGAGGTCAAAAATGCAAGCTTATCTGATGCAGAAAATTTTTATTTAGGTCACCTGAAAAAATGGTTCTGTGTATCATCTTTGATAGTATCCTGGGAAACACACCATCCCTAGGGTAAAATGTTTGGATTGCTTCATAATTAGCTAGTTAGTCTTGGGAAACTTTCTGAACTCAACTTTCTGATCATCTGCTTAGTATCTGAATCTAATGTATCAAAAAGATGTCTCTTAAATAAATATTTTTAAAAATTAGTGATAATTTTCTTATAAGTTAAACTAAAGGTTTTCTTGGTGTTCCATAAGAATATATGAAAACAAAGATAAAAATGAAGAATTTATGGATATACTCTAATTCTTAAAAGAACAGAGAAGATATGTAGGGTTATTTTACATTTTTTTTTTCTTGGTTTGTTTGCATTTTGCTACCCTAATCAGTATTGTAATATTCATTTATAAGTAACACAACCTAACTTTTAAAAATATATTCTAATTGCTGAATGTTAAATATATTTATAGGATATTAAACCTACTCTATAATTCAAACCTTTTTCTAAGTCATATAGACCTGATGTATCCAATTTATATTAAATAACTATTTTATTTTATTATTTTTTATTTGACTAGATGAGGTACCTTTATTTACTTGTAACCTAAATATTTCACACAGATAGGTACATTACTAAAGGTTTTGTGTTAGTGTTCTATGATTTTCCATTATTTTCCTAAAAATAAAATTTCATCTAGTCTAATATAAATACTAATTCTAGTATGATTTTGTTTAATATAATTGCTTGCTGTAGAAGTGGAATCAACTATATGAGAAATAAATTTAAATCTGACTGCCAGGACCTGACCCTAGACAATTTTTACAGACTATGACTTAAAACAAACTTAAGTGTCAGCATCATCTATCATTTTCTGTATGAGTTGTTTAGTTTGATTGAATAAAGTTACTATCCAGTTTGCCAACTTGGTAACACTTTTGTTTCTGGGCGGGGTGGGGGGACATTATTTTTGCATAAGACAAAAAAAAATCTTATTCAAGAGGAAAAATATTTCTTTATTCAGAGTTTTTGAAGCAAAAGAGAAAATTGTGTGCTTTCCCAGTCAATATTCTTTCTCACTTTAGAAAAGAGGCATGATTCAGTATTTTGGTTAGGTTCACAAATTAAATATAATCATCTTATAATTATTTAATTTACTTCAATAACACAGGGACACCTAATCAGATTAATTTATAGTTAAAAAATGATTGAATGATGTAGTCAACTACTTACAAATGTTATAATAATGATTAAATGAAAAACATAAATTTTACTCTGCATTGTTTGTTTTCCTGGTGTTTACTCATAAATATTTCAGGCACCATGACACCATCAGCAAGATTGATTGTTTTATCAGTTTTGCATTTATTCAAACCAAGTTGTTTAAAAAAGGAGGAAATTTTTAAAAAATTTTAATTACATTCCTCAGTTTTCTAACTTTCCTCCCTATTTTCTGGGATTAAAATTTATTCTAAGCTAAATTTTGATATAGTCACACCTTATCTTTAACATTTTTGCTGCATTATTCATCCCTTTCCTTCAAGTGGATTAGATTTCAAGTCATTATGTTATGCTAAGTAATTTTAAACCACCAAAGAACTGCTCTTAAATCTTTATTTCATAATGCTATTGATCAACCTGATTTCCAGTCATCTTAATTAACAATTCCCCCCAGTGCAGTTAATTTCATATTAATTTTGAGTGGGGAAGATTAAACATGAATTACTTTTAGCCATTTTTTTGTGTAGGCTTTTCATCAGTATATCTTATGCCATGGGAGAAGAATAATCAAATATACTGTAGCTTTTCTTTAATATACCTAATGTATACAATATAAAAGTAACTCAAGGACAGAAGAAGAGAATGTGTTAACCATAAGTAGTTATGCTTTATATAACACATAATTTTATTGTGTGCTAAAATAAAATAAAGTTGCATATATATAATAATTAAAATTACAAATAATTTCATAAGGGCAGAAAAACATTTGCTATGTATAATAGCCACTTAGAGTTCTGCTTCCAGCTAGAATGTTGAAGGGCAGAAAATATTACCTCCACCATAACAATGAGAAAGAAGGAAAAAAAAAAAAACAGATAAATTGCAAACAACTTTTTAACAAATAATCAGTGAGCCGAGGTTTCAGGACAACCAGTGGGCTTGAAACCCCAAGGAGAGATGGAATGTGGTTGAGTAATGGAGAAAAACAGGGCCGTCAAATAAGCATGTTGTGATGGCAAAAATGGATAACATGTATGAGTACATAGGGATTTCAGCATAGAGATGGAAAACATAAAACATCCAAGAAAAGATTATATATATATTAAAGTATAATATCAGGAACAAAGAATTCTTTTGATGAATGCATCAGGTGAGGAAAAAAACATCCAAGTAGTAAACTTCATGATAGGTCAGTGCTAGGGTTTGAATGTTTGTATCCTCGAAAACTCATGTGGAAATTTAATTGCCAATGCATTGGAAAGTGACATTACATGAGTTTTTTCCCCCAAAATATGCTTAGTTTGTTTAGAAGAGCAGTAAAAACACGTGTCAAAGATTTAACCATATATATAGTGAAAAGTTTATAATAAATTGTTATTCAATAAAAAATGCCATTCCAAGATTTATTGCTTATAGTTGCATTTTTTCTGAATAATAACATGCATGCAGTATTCTGAAAATGTCATTGCCAAGAGATTATACTATAAGTTATACTTGTCTTAACAAAAAGCAATATTAAAATGACAATAAAAACTAACAACAAAATATTTGAAACATTTTATTCCATAGAAAAAAATTGCTATGCATTTTCATTTTTCTTTTCAAGAGAGTTATGTGACTTTTTCTGCACTTGCCATCTAATGCTCAGAAATCACTTTGTAGACAATGTGCTTACAGTAAATCTGAGCAGATTGAAGCTGAGGTTCAAACTTCTTATATATGGGTTAATTTTAAGGTTAGATATTACAGATGTCTACTTTTTAACCAGTGCTTAAGCTATATATCTAATATAATGATAAAACTTTGACAGCATAAAAAAATGAAGTAAACCCTAGCCTGTTTAGCCACATATATGTTTTTTACAAGATGAGAAAATAAAATGTCGATGTGTTAATATAGCACATAGAAAAATAGCCTGGGTATTAGATTTTTTACTCCAT